>APFE031302765.1:0-10752 GCA_000404065.3 Pinus taeda
TTCCAAAGCTTATAACCCTTTAAACCATCCTTATACCCAATAAATATGAACTTTTTAGATTTACTATCCAACTTGGTTTGTTTCTCCTTTGGAACATGTACATATGCATCACATCCAAATACCCTCAGATGTGAAAGACAGGGTTTCTTACCAATCCATACCTCTTATGGAGTCTTATCCTCCAACACTGATGAAGGTGATCTATTGACCAGGTAACATGTTGTCTCCACCACCTCTGCCTAGAATTCTTCTCCTAACCTGACACCACTGAGAATGCTTCTTGCCCTTTCCATCAACGTCTTGTTCATTATTTCTTCAACTCCATTTTGCTGAGGTGTATATGGAGTAGTCTTCTTCCATGCTATACCACACTTCTTACAAAATTCTTCAAATTCATTACTGAAAAACTCTCCACCGTTATCTGTCCTCAACACCTTTATCTTCTTCTCTGTCTAGTTTTTCACTAGAGCCTTAAATTCTTTAAACCTATCAAAGACTTCAAATTTCTTCTTAAGGAAATATATCCATGTATTCCTTCAGAATTCATCTATAAATGATACATAGTACACAAACTTACCCAGTGATGGAACCTTCACAGGTCCAAACACATCACTGTGCACAAGCTCTAATATCTATTTCGCCCTCTTACCACCAGAGGGGAAACTCACCTGATTTTTCTTCCCATATACACAATTTTCATAGGAATCAAAATCCAGAGAGCTATTACTCATACCTTTACCATGAAGTATTTGAAGGCCCTTCTCTCCAATATGCCCAAGCCTTTGATGCCACAGCATGGTCTTCTCTCTAGAGACCACTACATTTCTTGCTCCACTTTTAGGAACCATAGAACTGTTTCACCCATCAACAACATTGCTACCTTGGAGCTTGTACAAAGTTCCAATTCTAACTCCTCACATCAATACTAGTGCTCCCCAAACCATCTTGAAGGTATCCTTCTCGAACACTATTTTTACACCTGCATCATCTAGCTTGCTTACATAAATCAGATTTATGGCTAATGCAGGAATATTTCGAACACCCGGAAGTGTTCTAACCCTTCCACCTTGCAACTTCAACTTTACTTTTCCACGACCAACAATTCTAGCCTTCCTATCATCCCCCAAGAATACATCACCACCATCATATTTATCATCCTCACATAACCACTCTCTATGGGGAGTGAAGTGAAAGGATGCACCTGCGTCAATCAACCATGCCTCATGATCTACATGTGTACTTGAACAAGCCAAGTACACATCCCCGCCTTCATCTGAGGTGGTTTTCACCTCTATAGAAGGAGCATCATCAGATCTCTTTCCTTTATCAGGAGCTTTAGATTTACAGTCCCTTTTGTAGTGCCCTTCCTTTCCGCATTTCCAGCACACCACCTTTACAGGTTTTCCTGGAGATTTACAACTCCCTCTAGATTTAGATCTCCCACTCGATGACTTATTTTTGCTTTTGTTCTAGGACCATCTTCATATAAACGAGGCATCACCATTTTGTCTCTCCATATTTTTCTGTTTCATCTCGTCCATCAGCAAAGATGATACTATCTCATCAAATTGCAAGGCAGTTGCATTGCTAGCTATTGCAATAACCAGACTATCCCACGAATTTGGTAGAGAACACAACAAACTGATGCACTTATCTTCATCTGAAATTTTAATATCAAAAAATGATAACTTACTTACCACAGTATTAAATGCATTCAGATGCTCTGTCACTGAGTCTCCTTCTTTCATCCTTAGGTTATACAACTTTTTCCATAGGAACAGTTTATTCACAAGAGACTTAGATTGGTACAAAGTCCCTAACTTGTCCCACAAAGTCTTCGCCGTATCTTCCACTGATACATTTAGCAATACTAAATCTAAGACACACTATCGTATTGTGCTCTTTTCATTTCGATCCAACTTCTTCCATTCTTCATCGGACACTCCCGTTGGTTTAGTACCCAAATCTACTGTGATCCACTAATCTTTATCCACCAACAGATCCTCCATCTTGAGTTTCCACAACACAAAACTCCGACCATCAAATTTCTCGATCTCTATCTTTCCACTGCTCACCATATTCGTTCACCACTAGAATCGATTTCACAGATCTCCCACTGAACAAGGTCTACCATAGGCTCAAGCGAAACCCTCAACAACAAAGGCATCCCCTTGAAGCCAAAAACAACTCTGATACCAAATGTAGGTTTTAACCTCGTACAGAAATTACCTGTATACGAATTCTAAAACACAGAAAATAAACAATGCGAGAGCATAACACATAAAACACATACACACAGATATTTCCCCTGGATCCCAAAACTGAGACTACGAGCTTGATTTTTCTTTATTTTCCTTTGAATGTTACAATACATATTTATACATGCTGAAGCATCCAATACCATGGATCGAAAACCATTGCGTTTAAAACCATGGACCGAAAACCATTGCATCCAAAACCATGTGCAAAAAACATGCACAAAACCATAGGTAGGTCCGCCCAACCTAATATAGGGTCCAAAACCAAACCCCTCAAACCCCCTATGACCCCCCCCCCACCGCTACGAAATCGCCACAACAAAGGGGGGGCTCTGGTCCCCTTCTAACCCGATGGTTAACTACATCAACTAGTCGTGGAAAGAATATAACACAACCCAACAGGCTAATGCTACCAAAGCATATGCTGAAGCCACTAGCTCAAGTGTTCACTTCATGATAGCAGAGAATGAGTGAATGGCTAAGGAGTTACAAACAACCAAACAGGGAGGAGAACTAGTTATAGCATCCACGCAAACCGAAATGAAGAAGGTGATACTGGATGAAGTATCATCCCTTGAGATAGTCATGCGAGTGTTTTACTCTAGATTTGGTACCGTGCATAAGGGAGTTGTCCATCTCAACGGTTTGCAACAAGGATGTGCTAGCAGAGCACATATCTTGTTAAATGTGCATATTGTTGCTAACCACATGTAAACATGGACAATGAGATACAAGGGAGCCCCGTTACACTTTCCCAAGATGATGAAGCCCAGAGCGGTCGAGTTGAAGGCCCGTATCCAAAGTTAGATCCAGAACTATGAAGAACTCATGTAGCTCATCACTAGTTTGTAGGCTTCCTATGCAAAGGTATTCATAAGCATGGATGTTGTTTTGTGCGCACATGCGATCCCATCTATTGGGAAACTCACTGAGGCAAAGACGAAGGCACATGTCCGACTGGAGCTTGACTCATACTTTGACGAGCTAATGCACATAGCCACCACTGCAGACTTGGAAATCAGTGAAGACACCATGCATCAAGATGTCACTGATTCAGCCACACTCAAGACAAAGATGTGCATGTTATTAGATGAGTTGGACAAAGGAGCTAGAGAAGTGTTATTGGATGAAACAGAGGCAAGATTTGGTTTCCAGAAAGATGTCAGTACAGATTCCACTAACACCATCGCAGACTACCAATCTTGGCATGAGTTTGTTACTCTCGACCATCGTGAGGATGTCGAAGAGTTGGCCTTGTCACAGTTGTCTGAGTCATAGTGATGCCTTGCATGGCTTTCTCAAGCCTATTTTGTCTCACATGGGTACATGTGCAGATTGTATGTAACGTCTTGTCAATTGGAATTTCAAGTGTCAATAGCTGAATGTAACAGGCATAGAGTAGTTGAAGAGTCATGAGGGTAGATGAACAGTCACAAAGGGGAATTTCAAGGGTCACCCAACCCTTTTCTATATATAGTCCCTCATAACTCATTGTAGATGGTTCTGGTTAGCCAAACTTCTGATAGGAGTATCTTAGAGAAAGCTTGGAGAGTATTGTAATAAGCCTTGTCTTCTCTATTGTGCAAAACTAGTACATCTCTTTGGAGGACAAGGCGGTAGTGACTGTAACCTTCCGCTATTGGGACTGTGGTCGGTCATGGTTATACTGTATGATTGGAACTTTCACTTATTTATATAATAGAGCAAACACATTTCATGCATATGTTGTTATTGTATTTCAGCTATCTTATTTACTCTAAATGGTATATGTATCTGTTTACTTACGCATGTGTCTACAGACTCTTTCTGTATATGTATGTATGAATCTTACCAAAATGTGATGTTGGTTTAACCATCACTTTGGATTGTCAGCTTACTTTCCTTCCATTTTGTGATGCATCCTTTCTCGTGTGTTCCCTTCTTAACCATGTGCTTTCACAGGTTTTCAAGGGGTGCACTCACCTCACTCACTGTATGATAGAACCATTCATACACCTTCCTTGGCTTGTTGCACATGTCACACACTTACTACCAACACAGGTATCCTACTTGTCTCTGTGTGCAACCGCGGTCAAGGTGATATCGTACAACCCACTACTGGGACTCCTACACCAAACGGTCTAAGGTCTAGTTGGGACTTTTTATCGGGGAGATCCCCTGACATGTTGGCGGGTCCAACACTGTCAAAATTTCTAGCACTAGAAGGAGTGACAGATGACAAGTTGTGTCCTCTCATCCTATTTTGAACCTCTGTACATATATAATGGGTTCTACCAGACTCATCCCTCTACCATGTATTTCCAATGCTGAACCTCTCAACATCACGAGGGAGTTTTTCGATCTCTTTTCCAAATTCACGTATGATGGTGAAGGTTAAGTATCCTGGCCTAAGTACTTAGAATATTGTTATGCATTCCTTGATGATGCAGATGAGTTCTATGTAGAAGAGGTCAGTCTGCTTCATGCATACACACTTCATGAATCCCCACAACGATGGTGCTAGAGTCTGCCTCCCGGAATCATGCACTCACTCAAGCAGTTCTGTGATCTCATTGTATCTACTTTCCATCATTTTGATCCAGAACCTCTTGACATAAAAAAGTTACAATAACGAAAGGCCCCGCATCAATCACCTATGGAATTTTGGGACCGCTTCTGTGTGTTGTAGTTTCAAGCTCCGAAAAGTCAAATGAAATTTCAGTATCTCATGGGTAGATTTGAGTATTGTCTTACCAAATCTATTAATGCTAAAAGAAAGTTCAAGCCCAAGCCTCACTCATTATACCTCAGTGATGGAGCTGCACAATCACAAATGGAGATGGTTGCTGTCACAAGTGTTTGTTCATCATCCCCTCATCAAACATCTCCACCACCGCATAGTGATGTGGGAGAACAGGCACACACATCTGTTCAACTATCATATCCTCCCAACATCACTTCACTCAATTTTCACACAGATTTGGTTGCGAAACCCGTGGGTTGTCACATGTTTGTTTTACCTAAACCTCCATCTTTGTGTTATGTTGATCCTCTGCATTGCAATGTCTTGTGTTATTCCATTCCGGAATTTACACTTGTTGTGAACAAGGAGCAAGCTATCAACAGAGTTGGTGTTGCAAAACCAACCTGCATTGTCATTCATGAAGAGTATGACTGAGAGTTTGAGCATCGATACTCGGTGAAGGATGAATCCCTTCTATCCGAGCCTCCTCTATTCTTTCTTGACATCTTTGGTGATCCTACCATCCATGATTCCGCATGTGTATCTCCATATACGGATGCACCCATCGTCAATCATTCACAGAACACACTTGATGTCAGTCCATCATCCAAAAATAGAGAGGACAAATCATTCATTGAAAATCCACTTGATTTTTCATTTGCTTTTTCTGGAAACACAAAGGGTGAATTTTTTCGCTTCTCATCTACCCCTCTGTTTGGTTCACCAGATCATGAGGATGCCGATGAAATCATTGATTTTGTTGATCGTAGCTATCGTGATCTATTTATTCTCTTATTCGATCACAATGATGATTCTGTCATATTTTATTTTTCCAAGCCACCTGTTTATGATGATCTATCTGTCGACGAAGTTGAAACCCCACAGAATATCAAGTCACTTCAGCATGAGTTGATGGTTATGTCACGCCCTCACTATCCTGAGTTTTGTTTCACTTCTGATTAGGAAATTGTTGAAACATCTTAAGCTCCTCATCACTCATTTTTATGCATTGAAGATCAATCTCACACATATATTATGCTTCCTCCACTCAAAATACATGATCCCATCGCTTATATATTCGAGGAATCTTACATAGAAGCACACGTGCGCGACACAATCTTTCTTTGTTTCTTTCATTTTCTTTCATGTCATAATCAAGAGTATGTGTATGCTTAACAACTGCATGCAATGTCGCACAACATCATGGAAAGTCCATAGATTGCATGTCACACACTTGCACTCACTTATGTTCTGTGGACACGTATAAACTCAGAGTGTGTTTGAATTCATTGTTATATCTTTCATGTGTGTTGGTTCACACAATTCTGTTGTTCGTGAACCATGCATTCACCAACATGGGTCGACCAGTGCACTAATGGCTGCATTGGAAGTATCACTTCACGTGAGCAGACCCATGCACCATTAGCTTAGCAGTAGGAGTAGTGTTTTCTTTTGGTTGGCTTGCTTGCATGCTTATTTTTTTCTTACTTTGCATGTTTGTTTTGTTGCTTTCTTGTTTTCTTATTCAATTTCTTACACATTACTTATGCTCTTTCTTTGTTTGTTGTTTGTTTTCTTGTTTTATGTTCATAAATTAGTTTCACATGAAACCGTGTGCGACTCTTGAAACAAGTTGGGTAAATTACAAGAGGATTTGTGCAATTATCAATACTTGGTTATCTGTCATGTTTCCTCTAAAGAACTTGTTATCTTTAGTCCATGATATGCCAATGGAAAATACATATTGTTTGAAGCGAACCTTGGTGAAAACACAACGCTTGCACGCTAACTAGTGTCACCTACTCTAGTCAGTTGTTTTGGGTTAATCCTTTCCAGCTCAATCAAGTAGAGTAAGGTGAGGGGGAAAACCTTAATGAGCACGTTAGAGGTATATATAAACTACTGCTATGAAGGAACAACCTCTTCTTCTCTCAATAAGGCAGGATCCCATCTGTCGACGAAGTTGAAACCCCATAGACTATCAAGGCACTTCAGCTTGAGCTGATGGTTATGTCAAGCCCTCACTATCCTGAGGTTGGTTTCACTTCCAATCAAAAAATTGTTGAAACATCTGAGGCTCCTCATTAGTCATCTGTATGCATTGAAGAACAATCTCACACATAGATTATGCTTCCTCCACTTGAACTACGTGATCCCATCGCTTATGCATTGGAGGAAACTTATATAGAAAGAACACGTGTGCGACACAAGTTGTCCTTGTTTCTTTCATTATCTTGCATTTCATAGTCAAGAGTATGTGTATGCTTAACAACTGCATGCAGTGTCACACAACATCATGGAAATTCCACAAATTGCATGTCACACACTCACACTCACTCACGTTCTGTGGACACATATAAACTCAGAGTGTTTTTGACTTCATTGTTATATCTTTCATGTGTGTTGGTTCACACAGCTATGATTTTCGCAAGCCATGCCTTCACCAACATGGGTTGACCAATGCGCCGATGGCTGCATTGGAAGTATCACTTCATGTGAGCAGACTGTTACACTGAAATTTGTCACCCTGACTATCTGCAGTCTATGTGGCCTCATCAATAGCCACATTTTCCTCTTTGTCAAGCCCCATACCTCTGCTCTTCCTGTCAAAACTTCAAAGAGAGAGAAAGTCACTTGAAAACATGTTTATCTCTGGGTACGCAGGTTCTCTCTACCTTGCCTGCGTGTACGCACTCCAAATACACTATACCTGCGTACTTGTACGCTCTGTAAGCTAAAGATTGGGTGCGTACCCCTGTAAAGGTCAAAAGGCGCGAGTTTCATCTTTAAAAAGTTACTTGTGGTCACTTCTAGAGCCTTCTAGAAGAGTGTTTGACGTGTATTGAGCGCCTCCAGATGGTTCATGCATTCCTATGATAGAGGAGCTTATCCCATCAAGAGAGGAGCTACCCCATCCAAAAGAGGGAGTATCCCATTGATGTTGGAACTGAATAACCTCCTCTAGAATACTATAAATACAGGCATTGGGCCAAAGGAGGGAGGTTGAAAGCTGAACATTCTAAAGGGTAAATGCTGCTGGAATTAGGACTTCCATTGTTGACTTGTGAGGAGAGATCACTATCCTTCCTTGTTGCCATATTGGGAGTGGGTGAGCTTGTCAAACTAGAGGAAATCTCTTGTTGGACCCTGGGAGGAGCTTGCACAACACCAAGGCTCAGGTTGTAATGGTTCCTTTTTTGTTTCCTTAATACAAATAAGTCCATTCTTCTCAATGATTTGTTGTTAATGAATTATTTCATGTACTCCTTGGTTTATGTGATGAATATGCTTTGTTTTATGAATTATTCAGGTGTTATGTAATCGTTTGCTTTGTTAGTGTATGCAGGTCTTAAAGTGAAGGAGGAGCTCATCTGCATCAGCAAGGCTGGACTACTACAACAAGCATTGGACCTAAGGTAAGATCGGAGAACACTTGATCTCTCATAGAATAACGTGTGTTTAGAGAAGGATTGCTCTTGTTTGGTTTGTTTGTCACTAGAGAGTCTTAGACTCCTAGGGAGGTTAGGTTTGTCCGCAAAAGTAACTCTTTCCGCATGACAATACTCCATGTTACCTGGTCAACAGGTCACCTTCATCAGCGTTGGAGGATAAGACTCCACAACAGGTATGGACTGGTAAGAAACCCTCTCTTTCACATCTAAGGTATTTGGATGTGATGCATAGGTACATGTTCCAAAGGAGAAACGAACCAAGTTGGATAGTAAATCTGAAAAGTGCATCTTTATTGGATATAAGGATGGTTTAAAAGGTTATAAGCTTTGGAACCCAATAACAAGGAAGGTTGTGTACAACCGAGATGTGTTGTTCAGAAAGGTGAAAGATGTTATTAAACATGAAGTCCAACCAAACGAACTTGAGAAGATAGAGTTTGAGCTAAAGGAGGAAGAATCAGACTCTACAACAGAGGAGGAATCAAAAGATGAAGAGCCACAAACTCCGGCTCTGAGAAGATCAGTTTGAGAAAGAAGGCATCTAGAAAGGTATAGTCCATCTACTTTCTGTTCAAATTTTTCTTTATCTACTGTGAAGGAAGCAGTAGATTCAGAGGATGGCAAACTTTGGAAAGAGGCCATGGTTGATGAAATGGCATCTTTGCACAAAAATGAGGCTTGAGATCTGGTGGAGTTGTCGGTTGGAAGGAAACCCATTGGCAGCAAATGGGTGTTCAAGAAGTAGACAAATGTAGAAGGAAAGGTGGAGAAATACAAAGCTCGGTTGGTAGCAAAAGGTTATTCCCAGGTGTTGGGAATTGATTTTAGTGATATTTTTTCTCCTGTTGCCAAGGTAACTTCTATTAGATTACTTTGATCTGTTACTGCTGCTTTTGATTTTGAGGTAGAACAGATGGATGTGAAGACAACATTTCTTCACGGTGATTTGGAAGAGGAAATCTACATGAAGCAACTTGAAGGCTTTGCGGTGAAGGGTAAGAAAGAACTGGTATGCAAGTTAAAGAAGTCTTTGTATGGGTTAAAACAGTCACAAAGGATGTGGTATCAGAAATTTTATACATTTATACGGGGACTTGGCTTCACCAGAAGGAAAGCAGATCACTGTGGGTATTTTAAATTAATTGGTGACCGTGTTATTTATCTGGTCTTGTATGTGGATGATATGTTGCTTGGAAATGACAAAAAAATTATCCAAGATTTGAAGACCCAATTGTCTTCCAAATTCGACATGAAAGATCTCGGTGCTGCAAACTATATTTTGGGCATGGAAATTAAAAGAGATCGAGCAAAGAAGAAGCTCTGGTTAAACCAGAGGAAGTATGTCGAGACAATACTCCAGAGGTTTAATATGCAAGATAGTAAACCGGTGAAGGTTCCTATTCCTGTAGGTGTGAGGTTATCTGCTGAATAGTGTCCCAAGACACAAGAAGAGGAAGAGGACATGTCCCCTGTTCCATATGCAAGTGCAGTTGGTAGCTTGATGTATGCAATGTTCTGTACCAGACCAGACATTGCACATGCAGTGGGAGTATTGATTAGGTTTATGTCAAAACCAGGTAAGGAGCACTAGACAACAGTGAAGCGGGTTTTCAGGTATTTGCGTGGCACTAGTGATTATGGTTTGTGCTACTAAGGAAGACCAGGATTGGACAGAGTGTTGGATATTCATGGCTTTGTTGATGCAGACCTGGCTGGAGATCTGGATCAGAGACGATCTACCAGTGGGTATGTGTTTAACCTATTTGGAGGTGGAGTCAGTTGGATGAGTAAGAAACAATCTGTAGTGGCACTATCAACTACAGAGGCAGAATACATGGCAGCCACTCATGCAAGCAAGGAAGCAGTTTGGTTGTAGAGATTGTGTTCAAGTATGGGTTAGTACAAGGAGCTATAAGGATATACTGTGACAGCCAAAGTGCAATTTTCTTGGCAAAGAACCCTGCTTATCATTCAAAGACAAAGCACATTGATGTTTAGTATCACTTTGTGAGGGATATGATAGAAGACAAAAAGGTGTTGCTGGTAAAGGTGGACACTTTGAAGAATACTGCAAATGCATTGACAAAATCTATGATCTCTGAGAAGTTCTCTTGGTGTAGAGAAATAATGGGCGTTTCAGGGCTGGAAAAATGACTAAGCTCTCCTGTGGAAAGAAAAACAACAAGTGGGAGATTGTTGGGTTGTGTTATATTCTTTCCACGACTAACCTACGTAGTGAACCAGAGGTTAGAGGGGGGGAGGATCCCCCCCTTCGTTGCGCCGATTGCGTAGCGGGGGGGGTCACAGGGGGGCAGGTAGC
>APFE031302766.1:0-104991 GCA_000404065.3 Pinus taeda
AATCATTTTATGGTGGTGGAATACTCTGTCCTGTGTAATTAATTTTAAAAAGACTTCTCTGTGTAAAAGATCTTGGAGCAAAGGAAACAGAGCATTGCCTCTGTGTTTTATATTTTGTGGTTTTGGTATTTTCCCATCCCAAACTGGAGAAAAATACCCAACAGTTCTTTCTATGGAGTTGTTATTTTAACAAGTGGCATGAAACGTCACACACAAACAAGTGGCACTCTAAACAGATGCGTGGGTTTAATTACGTCAAAGGTTCGATTCCTCCGGACATGGTCCCAAAGTTGTTTGCTCCACCATCCCGCACCCATTTCTCTGTGGGCACTCTATCTCCACGCTCAGCACAGAAGCCTGCTTCCCCTTCAAATATTCAAATCCCATTCAAATATTCAAATATGTCGTTCTATTCACCACATTGAGCGATCGATTCCACTCAGCCAGAAGCCAAACACACGCATTCTTTCTAGCTACGCATAGAATCGACCGCTCCCGAAACTCTATGCTGCTCCTGCGTCAATGCTTCAATTCGTCCGGATTTCGTTCTCAATGGTTTTCTCCGCCATCCCCGCGGCCATTTCTCTGTCGGCACTCCATTTCGACACTCGACACAGGAGCCGCCCGCTTCCCCTTTGAATCTGCAGTTCGATTCACCACATTAAGCATCGATTCCACTCCAGGAGTGGAACAAGGCCATTCTTTCGAGTTATGGGGACAATTAACTCTCCCAAAACTCTATGCCCGCTATAGCATCAACGGTTGGATTCCTCGGGACATGGTCTCTCAATTGCTTGCTCCACCATCCCCGCAGCCATTTCTCTGTCAGCACTCCATCTCCAAGCTCAGCGTAGAAATCTGCTTCCCCTTCGAATCTGCAGTTCGATTCATCACATTGAGCCATCGATTCCACTCAGCGAGAAGCCGAACAAGGCCATGTTTTCAAGCTATGGAGAGAATCAACTGCTCCCAAAACCAACCCAACCAGCCCTCTGCAACCGGATCCACACGCCTTCTCAGTGAATTCACCCTTCATGCATCGACCAACAAGCCACTAATCCCTGTATGCACTAAGACTCTGGTTTTAAGGCATTCCACTTGCAAGAGACCCCGCGGCCCCCTTTCACTGGTTATGGGTTGCCTTCCACCATGGGGTACAACTGAGAGATGGTTGGAGGTTGCCATCCGCCATGGGGTAGAACTGAACTGAGAGATGGTTGTGCTACAGATGCCTCCTGTCGAAGCATCCAGAGAGCCAGCTATAGTCAAGGTAGGTAGGCTCTCATATGTGCCACATTGCACATGCTCAATGACACAGTCACTCTATGTCACACCGAGGTTGTGACGGGTTTGATTTTGAATAAAAATTGCTTGGTTTTGGGCTACAAAAATAAGCATTGCATCAAAGAAACCAAGAACAACAATTAATATGGTCAAAAGACAACGACTGCATCAGAGAAACCAAAAATGACGATTAATTTTGGACATTCAAACAAGAAGCAAAGATTTAAGGCGTGGCATCATGGGGGGAGACCGTGGGGTTGTGATTACTCAGAGAGTTATAATTAACGTGTTCCGGCTGGAGTTTGGGAGCAGCAAAAGGGCGGTCAAGAATGTCAACCAGCTTCGAACGGGACCAGGGTCGAGGGCGAGAAACATTTTGGAACCGTACGCTTCTGTGCTGCTGAATTGTATGGTCACGGTTACCTATACTAGTATTAGAGCTGCCATCCGATAATCCACAAATGTAAAAAATAATGGCAAGTTTTCGATCTTCTTCCTATGATTCTGACTCTATTTTGGATAAAAAGCAGAGATAAATTAATAGCGTTTTTTAAATCTTCAATTATTGCAAAATTATTATCTGAGCAATTTTTGCAAAATTCTGAGATATTTTCATTTTAACAATTTCTATTAGTGATTCGATAAAATCATGATTTAATCTCTCTTGAAAACGTTTTTAACATTTTCCTTTCTTATTCCAGTGAAATTAAAATCATCTTTTACCGTTCTTGAAATCATTTTCCTTTCCAGTTTCCGTAAACAAATGGTATACGCAAGTGCACACCCTTCTTGTTATCAGTGACAAGAAATCATGTTTTCTCTAAATTTCAAATAAAATAATAATTAAATTGTTGTTTCTCGAAGTCAGTTTCGGAGAAATTGTGCTTTTCTTAAATTTATAAAATATAAATAAATATTCCTTAAATATTTAAATAAAATTAATTTTTTTATTAAGTTAAATCAATTTACAAGTTTTTATAAAGATATATATATAATTTTTTTAATTTTATACAAATTATAAAGAAATAAAATTTTAAAAAGTTTAGATAGAGAAAGAAAAGTCATCAGTACATTCATAATGGACTTGTTTGTGGCCGATTCTCCTCATTGATTTTGTAGATGTAATTTGTCAGCGCTTTTTTTCAAGTGATTTAATATGGTAAATGTTTTTAAGTAATTTGAATCGTGTAAATAGATTTAATATTTTTGAAAACTTTGAAACTCTACAGTTGTATATTAAATTTCCGAAAAGATTATCAACTAGAACACTATTCTTTTTTAAATAAAATTGTCACTAATTATTTTTGAAAAATGACCTTTAATTTTAAATTTACTTTTACAATATACTATTTTTTATTCTATTCTAAATATCTACTTCATTTTTCAAAATAAAAGATAAAAGTTTATTTTAAATATTATTGCTGTTATCTGTGGGAGACCTACTTCATTTTTCAAAATAAAAGATAAAAGTTTATTTTAAATATTATTGCTGTTATCTGTGGGAGACTTTGAAGTTTGCCAATTTTTGAAGGAGGCTACCGGTAAATTTATTGTCATGTATAATGAGCTGTGAGAGATATTTGACGTTGGTGGTGTCGAGAACAATAAGTCTTAAAATTATCGTTTTTAACTGTTAGTTTTTAATTGATGTTTATTTGAAATTTTGATGAAGTAGTGTAATTGTTTTTTATTTTATTTATTTAAAAAATATTGTTATTATTTATATTTTCTTGGTAATTTTTTTAGTAAATTTTATTAAATTTGTTTAAATTTAATCAAAACAATTTGTAATTTTAAATTAATATATAATCTGAAAATCTTAAATTATATAATATAACAAAAATCTATATCATAATTAGTCTTTTAAGTTATGCTAAACGACTAAAATTTATCATATAATACAAAAGTGTATTGCAAAATTCAAATAAGAAAAGACAAATAATTAGTTAAATAATTAAACTACTCTTAATTTAAATCCTAAAGGATACTAAGTCTTTTATTTAATTAAAATACCATATAAGCTTTTTAAGGATAAATTAAAAATAAAAAAATTATTTCTCTAATATTAATTTTAAAAACACAAACTACCCATTTCACTTGAAACCATATATAGTGTCTTTTGGATATATTAAATCTTTTATATTTGTAATATTTTTCTGCTTGTATTGGAACATCGATTTAGATATGGTAATAATCTATAATTTTAATACATTTTAAAGTTTTAGTAAAAATAATATTATTATAATAAAATTTGAAAATTAGTAATATTTAAAATAATAATAAAAATATATTATTAATAATATTTTGTTAATTAATTATTATAATAATCCATATATTTTATATTAAATTAATTCTGTAATTAAATATCTAAATTAGTAACATTATAACAATTCTAAAAGATTATAATCTTTTAAATAAATGGATGATTATTATGTTAACGGAAACAAGTGCGGTATAGTCCATAGCGAAGAACTCGTAAATTAGTGAGTCTTGGGAGCTCAGTTAAAACGTGTCAGGAAGGTAGCAAGTCTCGGCGATTCGTAAGTTCCGTTAAAGCGTGTCAGCAAGGGTAGTGAAGAGAGCGGGCAATCATATCTTTTAGTAAGAAAATTGACATCATTCCCGAAACATGAAAAGTTGTTCTTATGAGATATAGAGATCGTAATATATATATATATGTTATTATATTTTAAAAATTAAAAGAAAATTTTTATCATAATAATGTAATTTTTTGTTTTTTTAAAAATTAAATTTAATAATATAAGTAATTTAAATAGTGTAGCTTAAATAATAAATGAAAATAATTTTTTGGTCTAAATAATTAGGCTTACAATTTTTAAGAGAGAATATGATTTTTGTTATTTAAAGTACATCATGAAATGTATAATGGATTATGGAAATTTTTTAGAATTTAATACGTTCTACTAATTTTGGAAAAAATTGACTAGTAATATGATGAAAAAATATGGTTTCCCTAGTTAAACTACTCATATAAATTATTATTATTTTACAATTATTATATCTAAAATTATTTGCATCATATGTATCAAAAATTATATTAACAAACATTAAATTAATTCTAAGGGATAGTTTGAAATACAAGTAGCTTCTCAACTATAACAACTCTAAACGAGCTCCTTCCACTTCCACTCAAATGATCGGCATGCCTTACAGACCTTAAGAATGTAGCATAGCAAGACACCTTTGAGGACACTTTCTTTTATTAAGAGATTGGATTTCAATTTGATGACAATGAGTCTTCGGCAAACAATGCGGTGGGTGAGGAGCCTCTTGTTGCGAAATTTCTACTAATGAAGATCATTCCCTCCTCACGGTCCAGAGCAACACACGGGGAAGAGATGCCTCTTACAAAACACTTGACAGAAGCACTAGATAAGCAGTATCAACAAATAGATCTCTCGACAAAGCTAAGTGAGAATTTGGAGAAGTGTCATTTTAGAATAAAATGCAAAGTAAGTGTGTAAAACAGAGGAAGGGGGAATTCATACTAGTGTTGGGATATGATATTTTCATGTAGTCGGTTTCAATGTTTTGTGAGTAGTGTCTAGTAGGAAAGTTTATGACGAATTTATCAAAATGACGCTTCAACAACTGAGTGGAAGAACATTGGGGGAAGAACATGGGCTATATTCCTTAACCCTTACTTTCATTGAAGGGACAGATCAATATGGATTTCAATAGTAGATCAAATGTAGAATTTGTGAAGAACAAGGTATGGTTATAGGGTCCATCAAGTTGCGTGCTTAAAAGTTGGCGCTTAACTTTTAACTTGAAGAATGAATTGTTGGTTGTTCAACATACCTAGGTTCTTTTGCCTAGTTTTCTTGAACTACTATGGACGAAGTATTTTATCCAAAGGATTGGACAAATACTTCAGAATTGCTTCACTTCAATGCTAAGGTTTTAGAGTCTGCTAGAGTTATTGATATGAGGACAGTGAGGATGCTCATTAAAGGATACCTTAGTAAAGGCAAGATCACCAAAATAGAGGTGGCCTGGGGTGACTGGGTTATCAAACAACTCATTGATTACTTGGGAGTCCCCTTCAAATCTTCTTAGTGTCATCACATAGGGAATTTAAGATGCACTTGTCATTTGTTTACTTCAATAGATTCAAGAAAGAAGAGGTTCAAGTCATAGTCAAGTTGTGGAGACTTTTTAGTCAATCAAGACTAAAAAGTGGTACTACTTCAATAAGAGACTTCTTTAGTGTCAAAGGGAGTAGCGAAGAGATTTTGGTATATTAAGTTACCCAAGAAGAAGGTGGTTCACAACTATCAAGCAAGGATACATTTGAGCAAGAAAAATTGCTTCTCATTTCCTTTGACTCCTTGAATGCAATGGAAGAAACACTCCCAGAAGGTTAGTTGATTGGTTGGTTGGAAGTAAGTGGGCTCAATAGCTAACATCTGATGTTGGAGTAGGTAGTGAGGTTGTTAAGACTACCACAATGGCCACCTTTGACACGTATAGGAGAGGAGGACCCACATAGACCAAAGAAAGTGCCTTACCTTCTAAAATAAGGTTTTGAATTTTCTCTAGGAGTTAGGAGTTTTAAAGGATTTTCCCCACATACTACTGCAGTTTTCGAGAGGCCATCATAATTAGTACATGGAAAAATTATGGAGAGCCTGTTTTCAAATTTCCTCCAGATAAGTTCCAAAACCCTTCACCAAGGTTGGATACCTCTCTATTGTTTTATAACATAGTAGTTGATCAAATACTCAAAACATTTCTTGGAGGGGCCACAAGATAAGTGCTTTTGGATAGTTTGAGAGGATTGGAATCCTAGTTTATTGCCAACTAGAGGAAGAGGGTCCATGCTAGAATGTTTATTAGCTTTTGATCCCCCCTTGAGCAAGTGACACAAGTAATGGAAGAGGAACCCATAAGTGTAAATAAAACTTGATTAAGGGTATTTTATCTTAGCAAAAGATGGGTCTTAGAGGGAGGAACAAAATAATGAGATAGCATGATAGTAGTGTCTTATGAAGGTTCTCTCTAGCACTTAGAGACAATAGGCTTGGTAGTAGGGATACTTAATGTTAGCCATCTAGCTAAACATCAGAGTGGGGGGTGGTGCCCCAAACAATGATCCCTTAAGAAATTGTTACAGTAATGCAAGTCAAATGACCTTTTTTTCAAGAAACAATGTATACTAATGCATTTCCCTTCCTCGTTTTCATTGAGTTGGAGTTTTAGTAGAGTGGAATGTAGAGGCATGTTAGGAGGTATTTTTATGGCCTATAGTTTGAAGATACGTGAAATATGCACTTCTAACTAGCCATTGAGAATTGTGTTAGAAGGCTTCACCATGTTTGATTAGGTTCATTTCTGGATGTTGAGTTGTTACGATCCTTACCTTAAACTTTAATTTTTCTCAGAACATGCCAAAGAATTAGGTTTTGTTTTAGATCCTTTATGTATTACGCGAGGAGACCTAAACATTTCCATATTAGAAGGAGAATGCGTGGGAGTTAATTCAATACTAGGTCCATTGGCCCAATATTTTATTACATTATTGGAATAATTAAGATTGGTCGACATTGAACCGATGTTGATACACCTAACATGGTATAATAAGATAAAGAGATATGAAGGAATTAGAAGAACTGTGGACCATTTTCTAGTGTTATATCAATTTAGAAGAAGCAAAACCATAATCTTTTGTGGAGTTTCTCCCTATATCCTTATGTAATTTCCTATACAAGTTGAATTCAAAAACTCTATTTGATTATTTAAAGGATTAATTGTCACAAGGTATTTCTAAAGAAAATTTTAGATTCTTGGAAAATAGATAGATCCTCTATGCTATTGGATCAACATAAGAAGGACTACATAGTATGAATTTCAAGAAGCTCCTAGCATTGGTGTTGAAATTATATGTAGTTAAATCTTATGATAGAGTTAATTGGGTCGTCTCTAGACTAGTTTTACTACAAATTGTAACGCCTATTGATATCGATGATCATATAATGGAATCTGTCGCTTTGTCAAACTTTGTGGTACTATTCAGTGGCATGCCTACTTTGTTTTTGGAAGTTTCTCAAGGAATTTGAGAAGGATGTCCCCTTTAAAATTCTATGTTTCTGCTAGTGGTGGAAGGCTTAAGTATTATTGTCAATTAGGTGGTAAGGGAAGGGAGAATCAAATGTATACAGGTATCCACATTACACAAAATCATACATCTATTATTTGTTGATGACATTCTCTTGTTTTGGCCTAGCTTGATTCATGAATGGAGAAGTATTTATAAAATAATTGCACTATATTGTGAAGCTATAAGAATGTAAGTTAGTTCTTCCAAGTAAATTATGTTAACTAATAAATTTCTAAAAATCTCATTAAAAAACAAAATCTTCCTTTCTAGTTTTTTCCTTTAGATGTGGTAGTAAAATATATTGGTTTTGATGTAAACGGTAATAGTTACTGAGTCGTTGATTGGTTCTAGATGGTAAAGAAGTGGAATTATAGATCAATCATTGGTGCAATTGATGGTCTCTTTGGGAGGCCAATTGATTGTGGTAAAATCTTATTTGGAAGCAATCCTAGTCTATTGGCTAGACCTGACTAGTGTACCAAGGACAATTTTGAACAAAAGTAGAGGTTTTTGTTTCCATTTTCTTTGGAAAGGAAAAAGATAGAAATGGATGCACTTATCATGCTAGAAACATATTTCCATCCCAAAGAAATTTCTTCATACTTGACAGTGTTGTTCATGCACTTGAACTCCAAGTGGCTAGAGATTAAGTGTTTCCTCTCTAGTGGGTCTGTCAAGACACAACCGGAAACAAAGCCTTAATGCGCCTTGGAATCATCAAAGTACATTATCCACATATCATTTGTAGAAGGACTGCTTGTCGCACTAGTACTGTTATCACTACTACTACTACTACTACTACTACTATTGTTACAATGTAATGTACAAGTTTCGTTTTCACTAGTTGGGCATGGAAGGAGACCTAACTATGTCTCCAGAAAGAAATTGCCAAACATAAGTTATATGAAAGCCTATGGTTCATTTTCTCCATTCAAGGGAGTCACATTGTGCCTCGTGTATCTTTCTCACAACACCCGAATCTTGTTGTTTTTTCCCTTGTACGAAAGCCATAAGTGTTACCAGTCAATGGAAAAGTAACCATGTAGTTTTCTTGAAAAGTCTCTTCTAAGCAATACACCATATGCTTACAAGATGTCCATAATCAAAATATTGATGCATTGATAAACTTATCCATCCGAAGGTAACCAGATGATCACATCACGAAGTTCACCAATTTTCGGCACACATGTTTTTTCAAGTTGGATGATCTGCGTAGTTGTCTTGCTCCATTGGGCATTGATCTTATTCGTGATGGAGAGTGACATGAAATTGACTGTTGCACCAGAATCAACCAAACAATTCTATACATTGAAATTGAATATTTCAAATGATAACAGGAAAGGTGGGCAGAGTTAGTTCACCTCCTCCATACAGAGTGTGTTGAGCACGAATGCTATTGCTTCAGGAGACTTACTTGTTACCTTGCAGGAAGAGGTAGCATAACCTATGGATATCTACCTAAGTATGCACAGAAGAAGGTCTCACCGAATCGTGATTTTGGTTAGCCCATACAAAGATATGTTTTCACGAGTCTTCTTCATGTATTCTACAATGTGGTAATCCAAGGCAAGGAGAGTCACCGAAGTGTCCGAGGGTAGACTTATGTTCATGGTGTTTGGTGGGCTTCTCACGTCTTTCCTCCTCATGGACATACTCTCTGTTGTAGCTATCTTCTTATATTTTCTCTTAGTTTTCTATGTTGAGTTGACCGACAGATCTACTTTCCTTAGTATGTATTTTCTTAATTTGTCTCTCAGTATCTTAATCACAGTGAGGACCCCTTGACTTCTTAAGTTGTATTGATTATTCTGCTTCGGGTTCAGACCATCACTCGGAGGCTCCTTCTTGGTGGCAGTCTTTTGGGCTATGCTTTAAAGCTGCTACATGTTTGCAACATGCCCAATACTTGAGTCTTCATCAGATGCAATATCTTTTTCATCTTCATCATTGGGCTCAACCTGTTCATTGACCAAGTTGTCTCTGGAAAGTCATGTGTCCATTCTACTCATCATGTGGTTCCAATCCGAGCATGTTCTTTTGGAATGGTGTCCAGTGTGAAATAAGAAGTATGAGTTTGTCGCGATCTTTTCAAGGTTCAACACCAGGTTGTAGCTTTGTGCAGATTTGGTTGTGTGGCTACTTATGCTGCCTGAAGCTACATTCTTCTTTGACAGGTGTTTGGTTAATTTAGAGTGTCCTAAATTGCTGCATTTAATTGTCAATCTAATATTTGTAAGCTGACGAAGTGCGGCACACTATATGTGCAAGATAACCTATTTCTTACTTTTGTCATTTTTTATTTTTATGTTTTGGTGGTTTTTATCTTCGTTGATTTCCTAATGTGAGATGGAAATTCTAAAAGACAAGTATGGATATAAATTTTCAAGGCAATGATGTCCTTTATATTGATTTTCAAAACTTAAAACTTTCAAAAATGTTTTACAACATGCAATGATGAAATTAATTCCTAAAAGAAAATGAAAATGTGCCACTATTCTAATCAAACAAACAGTGAACTATTGATCATGAAACCATTATCCCTGCTGCTGTCTAAATAAAAAAGAAACTGTACTCAAAGAAATCCAAAAATTGCAAGCAAAGTAAAGCTAAAATCAAATTACATCAATTCATACTCCGACCCCTCGCCATTAGTCTCGCTATGGATTTCGAAGGTAATCATAAACAACTTGAGCAATCTAATATCTAATTTGCAGGAAAATAAACTAATATCAAATTACACACTCATACTTCAAACCCTCACCATTAGTCTCACTATGGCTTTCGGAGATAACTGAAAATGACATGAGCAATTCAATAACTAACTTGTAGAAAAATAAACTAATATCAAACTACACACTCATACTTCAATCTCACCATTAGTCTCGCTATGGCTTTCGGAGGTAACTGAAAGCGACATGAGTAATTCAATATCTAAACTAACTAATAAAGCCAATGAACAGAATTGAAATAAACAAAACAGTGCTCAAACTAAAAACTAAGAAAAATAAATTAGCAGAAAGATAAGACTATTTCCATGTCATTAGTAATTGAAAAACTATGTGCAAATGCCCGGGCTGCCTACTGTAATATGGAACTAAGACACTGATCAGTTAACAACATTATAAAAGCATGTAAAATTATGGACATAAATAAAACGTGAATACCATAAGCAATGCAATATATACACGCGAATGATTATGGCATAAGGAACGTAAAGAAATAAAGCATGAAACTATACGACAATAAACAAAGCCTCGGTGGGTACAGGGGCCCTCTACACAACCTTAGGCAGTCAGCTATCAACCACGAATTGAGCTTATAAATAGAGTCTTCTCATGTATTCAAAATGCAGTCATAACACAGAAATAAAGTCACGACACAGTGGGCTCGTTAACAGTCAAAATTACATTACAAAAGCTAACTACTATGCATATGAGAACGCATTATTTATAACAGAGGATGACATAACTACTTTCCTACAATCTGCGCTGATAAAAGACACGTGAACAACCACGTCCAGGAATCTAGCATTATGGCTGTCGTGAAGATTAAATCTATGGAGGGTGGTTGTTGGATTCGGCTTATGGAGCAGTCCACAGGTGTTGATATGTCCCTTGAGATTTAGGAACGGCCACGCAAGTCTTCACGTGGTGAAAAATGGAGTTTTGTCACCATAGGACTCTTAGGTTGACCACCACTTGACTACCTTTGGCCACGACCTTCTTTGGTGAATTCGACTGAGCCAATAGGACTCGGTCCATATCCATGTCATTTCCAACTTGCCCATGTGGCTTGATTTGCATGAAGACACCTGCAACATAGACTTGAACAAAATGGCTGCGGAAAGTTGAAGCAGCTGCGGAAAGTGACAAGATTCCACAACTCAATGAACAAAAATCTAATTCAAACAACAGACACAAAACATAGTTAAAAACCACTTTAAATCCTATTTTATGATTAATATGCAATGATGTTGATGACTTAGGAGGTCCAGATAAATGGAAAAAGTCTAGAAAGGTGTATAGGAAAGATGCAAGTTTGGGACTCAACATACCCCTACTGTGAAGGTGTTGCATGTCCCCATGCAACCAAAATTTTGATCACCCTCCTTCAATTCATATGCTTTGATACCTCTGCTAGTACATCCAGTCCTCTTCTCCTCTTTCTTGGTGCTACTAACATCCTGGGCTTCTTCATCAAGCATATGAATTTGAGATTAATCTATGCTCTACTTATCTTCTTACATTTCTTCTTCAATTTCCTATTCTTTTTGTGCCATAGTCCCATATGTAACATACTATTGTCATGAATGATCTTGTCCATTCTTCTTTTCTCCTTTAATTCTTCATTTTCATTTTTAATATGTCGATTTAAAACCTCCAACTCAAAGACTTCTTGTTTCAACGATTGGACTAGATTTTCTTGTGTTGTGTGACGCTGAGTGGATGAAGTGCTGGGACCTTTGGCTGTTGTTTCTAAGGATTCTAGGTAATCATACACCTATTGCTGCTTTGGATCTATCTGGGGTGTCGTTTTCCTTGTGTTGTCCCCAAAATGCTTTGGAGGAGAATTGACTTCAAAATCTGGCCGAAAAGGACTCATATCAACATCTTGAGGACTATTTTCAACGTTTCGCTGATAATGAGGTGGACTAAGGCCAGCTGGAGTTTGTTTAGGTGTTCCTACTCCCAAATAAATAAAATGGGGTCCTTTTGTTTGTGCTTTCTTCCACTTTCCTTTATGCCTGGTGCTTCTTCTTACATGTTGTGGACTATTGTCTTGTTCCTTCTGTTTTTCTTTTCCTTTCTTTTTGGCCATAGCTGACTGTTCCTGAAGGTGAACTAGTCTCTCAGATAATACTTGATGGTCTTCTTCTGAGGAAGGGGTTTGATGCATAGCCTCATTGCTTCTTTTCTCTTTTGATTTTGTTAGCTTTTTACCCTCAGTATTTTCCTTCCTCCTTTTAGACAGTCTTTCTTCTCTACTAGTTCTTTCAACTGTGTTAGTAGGAGTGCTTTGAATTTTATCACCTGTTCTCTTTCTTCTACTTCTTTTTGATGTAATACCTTAAGGGGTTTCTTGGGGTTCTTTAAAGAAATTTCTAATTTAAAACTGCTCCCAGGTGTCCTTTTTCTCTTTTAATTGTTTTTCTATCAAAATTTTCACGAGACCATGGTGATACAAATGTGGTTCTACGTCACCCAGATGCTTTTGGATGGTTACAGACATCTTTTTCAAACCGTTTAGTAAAAAGTATGGCAAATTGAGGGTTTGGTTGTCTAGGAAATTCATCAACAGTCGGGTATGATACATGTACGTTGATCCAAAATGTCCCTCACAGGTGATAAACTTTTGAATGACCAAGAGTAAACTGGCCCACTCTTCTTTTAAAGCATGGACAAAAATTCCCTTTTGGAAAATGGTGACATCCATACCTGGATTACGTAGGATGACCCTCCCAGCTTTCTCATCAAAGCTTTTGTTCTTGAGCCAGCATTCACCTCCCTGCAGAAGTTCTGTGGCAGCTGCTATGGATGCTTCAATGATTGTAAACTTGAGGTCCCCAATTTCCACCTCGAGTTCATCAAAAGACCTTGCAAAAGCCTTTGTAACCTCCTTATGGTAGCCTTTAAATTTTTGGATGAAACGTAGCCACCGGGCCTTCTTCAATATGTCCTTCACTTGTGGGTATCCTTCCAAAAACTTGGGCCCTTCCGGTTCTGCCCTCAACAACAAACCCATCCTTCCTTTTGTTCTTTAAAACTCGTCTGCGTGAGGAGGGTTTAGAGGAGGTAATGCGGCTGAATTAGCGGAAATGAACAGGGTTTATGAAGGAGACCAGTGACTGTAAGAGGATAACAGAGAATAGGTACACGAAATGAAGTGGAACAGAGAACAGAATGGGGTGAAGGCTTATGTGAGCACGGTGGAAATGCAACTGTGAGGTCAATTGAACAGTAGGGGGAGTAAAGTGCATCCGACAATATTTAAAATTGGGTGGCTGCAGAGAAAACACAAGCACGTTTATGAAACCACTTCGGATTTTATGCGACTGAGAGAAGCCGTAGTCAAATCAACCACGCTCCATAATTACAGGTGGAGTATCAAAGTATAACCGAACACGAGTGAAGACCGGAGGCTTGATTATGAGGCCGTTTAAAAATGAATGCAAGGATTATGGAAGAATCGTATAGAGATCGTGGAACGGTTATGGAGTTATCAACACAATCATTGCATATAATGGAGCTATGGTTTATAACTATGTAAAAATGTGCTTGAATGCCATTTGAAATAATTTTCTACTCATACCTTGGAATTCTTTCCATTTTTCATTAGTCTTCAATCAGTTGCTCCTCATTGATGCTTTTGAATGCCTCATGTCTTCATAATATGTCCTCATACCTGCATTTGATTTCATGATTGTTGAACTAACATCTGACTGTAGATTTTTGAAAAACATAGTGGTGGCTACAAAAACTGCTTCTGGCTGCGGAAAATGGTGTCAGCTACGAAAACTGACACAACAATTATTTGGGTGAATGGAGATGGATAGATGATAACTGACTGAATGAAAATGGTCATGAAAGAAAATTTTTATTGGTGAAATGAAATGAAATAGATGAAATGAAGTGAAATGAAATGAAGTGGAAAATTTTTATTGGTGAAATGAAATGAAATAGATGAAATGAAGTGAAATGAAATGAAGTGGAGTGGAATGAAGTGGAATGAACTGGAATGAAATGGAGTGGGTTGTCATAAAACTTGTGAAATGAGAGAGAGAGGGAATTTTTTTTTGGAAAATATAAGGTGTCAGGTGTTCCTGATTTTCACCCTACATTTTCTATATAAGACTTCCAATCAGTGATTGGTTTTCAGCCTTATACAATTTTATTTTATTTATTATTATTTTTTTTTTGAAACTGAAAAGAACAAAGCCTAGGCTGGTGGAGAAGAAGGATTCTTCTTCACAAGTCTTATTGCAGAATTATCTTGAAACATTTTGAAAAATTCCTCTTTTGAGAGTGGCTTATGATAAATCTTTAATCTATGGCCATTCACAATAAGAGGAGTTTGGGATTCATCAATGGTCTTGATTCTTACCACTCCATTGCTAAAGATCTTGTCAATCTCATATGGCCGAAGCCCATGAGTCTGAAAATTTCCTTTAAAATCTTTAAACTTGGAATCGAATAGCAATGCCCAATCTCCTTCCTGAAACTTCTTCTCTTTGATGTATTTGTCATGCCATTTATCTCTTTTATATTGAACTAGATCAGTTCTTAGAATTGCCTCTTGTCTGATCCCATCTAGCTCATTCAACTGCTCCATTCTATGCTTTTGGGCTTCTGATAGATCCATACCCAACTGAACTGCCATCTTGAAAGTTTTGACTTGGAACTCAATGGGGAGCAGGAAGTCTTTCCCATAAACAAGTTCATAGGGAGAATGTCTTGTTGTATTTCTCCATGTAATTCTATAAGCCCACAAGGCTTCAGGAAGCCTTTCTGCCCAATCTCTTCTGTGTAGATGAATAGTTTTGGTGATGATACTTTCGAGAACTTTGTTTGTAGACTCCACTTGAACATTTGCTTACAGATGGTAAGGAGTAGATCTTCTATGCTTGATTTTGTATTCTTCCGCCAGCTTCTCCACCAAGTTAGATGTGAATTGACTTCCCTGATCTGTCACAATTTCTCTTGGAACACCAAAGCGAGTAAAAATATCCTCATAAAGAAAATTAACAACTGAATTTTCAGTAGCAGAAACTAACGCTTTGGCTTCTACCCATTTAGTGACATAGTTAGTATATACCAATATATACTTCTTTTACTTAGATGGCAGATTAATAGGTCCAATGAAATATAAAGCCCATTTTTCAAAGGGTTCGATGAGTACCTGTGGTTGCAATGGAATTTCATTTGAAAGGGTAGGTTTCCATACTCTTTGGTAGCTGTCGCATCTTTTGACATATTGTTTTTCATCTTTAAAGAGGGATGACCAATGATATCCTAAAGAGAGGATTTTATAGGTTGTCCTTTTGTCAGCAAAGTGTTCGCCACATGGTTCATCATGACATTCTTTGAGAATATCAGACATTTCATCTTCCCTAACACATCTTCTGATCACAAGATCTAGCCCTGTTTTAAACAATTCGTTAGAAATCCGTGAACATTTTGAACTCTCCTGGATAATCTTTCTTCTTTCACTAGGAAATAGGTGTGAAAGTAGTTTCCTTGTAACCAAATAGTTAGCAATATCTGCATACCAAGGGGTTTTAGTAGTTACTAAAAATAAGTATTCATCGGGAAACTTGTCCTCTACAGGAGAATCTTCTTTAGTATTCTGAATCCTAGACAAGAAATCAGCTACTGTATTTTGTTTCCCTGGTCTATCCAACACAGTAGTATTGAATTCATGTAAAAGTAAGAGCCATCTTGTAACTCTGCCATTAGTAATAGGTTTGTTCATTAGATATCTAATCGCAGAATGATTAGTATGGATAAAAGTTTCATATCCTGTTATATAATGTCTAAACTTATTGATTGCATGAACAACAACTAAGAACTCTTTTTAGTATAATTCAACTCAGTGGAAGTTAAATTTTTACTGGTATAGTAAATGGCATAAGGAACTAAATCCTTTTGACCCAACACTGCCCCTAGAGCTGTATCTCAAGCATCTGTAGAAATATGGAAAGGAATTTTCCAATTTGGTCCTCTAAAGATGGGTGCTTCAGATATTCTTGTTTTCAAAGTTTCAAATGCTATTTGACAATCAGGATCCCATTTGAATTCACAGTATTTTGTAAGCAATTTGAAGAGTGGAGATGCTATTTTAGTGAAGTTCTCTATAAATATTCTATATTACCTAGTAAATCTCAGAAAACTTCTAACATCCTTTTGACAATTTGGAATAGGAAACTTGGATATGACTTCAACTTTCGATCTATCAACTTTAATTCCATACCCTGAAATCTGATGTCCCAAAACAATACCTTAAGTATACATCATAAAGCATTTTTCATGGCTTAATGAAAGGTTTGTTTCTTTACATCTTATAAGTACCTTTTCCAAATTCTCTAATGCTTCTTCAAACGAATTACCATAAACTGTAAATCATCCATATAAACCTCTACACAATCATGGATTAGATCAGAAAAAATTCCTAGTACTGCTCTTTGGAATGTTACGGGTGCATTACATATCCCAAAAGGAAGCACTTGATAGGAAAAATTCCCCCATGGACAGGTAAATATGGTCTTATCTCGATCTTCAGGTGCTACCTGAATTTGATTATAGCCACTAAAACCATCCGAAAATGAAACATATTTTTTTCCTACTAATGTATCTAATCCCTGATCGATAAAAGGCAAAGGAAAGTGATCCTTCAAATTTTCTTTGTTCAATTCCCTGTAATCAATGCATACCCTCCATTTACCATTCTTTTTAGATACTATAACCAAAGGAGAAACCCATCGGCTATTTCAGATTGCATAAATGAAGTTTACATTGAGTAGTTTTTGGAGCTCTTTTTTCACTATCTCCCTAAGGTTTGGATTCATCCTTCTTTAAGGTTGTCTTATTGGTCTACTGTTCTCCTCAATGTAGATGTGATGGATGAAAGTCTTAGGATCAATACCTTTCATATCAGTATACTCCCATGCAAATGCAGTAGAATGTTTTTGCAAGATTTTGGTTAGTTCTTCCTGTTGTGACTTTTCCAAATTTTTGTTGATATTCAATGTTTTACCTGGAAAAATCTCAATGGCGGAACTACCGAACTCTTCCATAGATTAAACATTTGTCTTGATGATAAATACTCAATGTCAGAATCTAACTGAAATTGAGTGGGGTCATATTCTAAATATGTCTCAAAATTTTCTAATGTGTTCAGAATTTGACTATCCTCACTAATCTCAAAAATGGTAAAGGTAATTTGTATAGTGTCCTCATCATCGACCCATTCATTATCTCCTACTTCTGTAATTGCTTTTGCTGGAGGACACAAATTGAATTTCTTTGTCGAACTACCATCAGAAATATACATGTCCCCAGATCTACAACTAATGAAAGCATCAGCTGTGGCTAGCCAAGGTCTTCCTAAGATAAGTGGATGCCCTCCTAGATTACTCTTGGGAGTCAAAATCATGAAATCTAGTCGACATTCCCAAGAATATATGGAGACTGAAATATCTTCTAATACACCATCTGGATTGATTATTAATCTATTTGCAAGTTGCAGTAAAGTAGGTGTAAAGAGGAGATTAGGAAGTTTAAGTTGTTCCATAGTCTGTCTACTCATAATGTTGATAGCAGCCCCTAAGTCAATCAAAGTATTTTGGATTTCTACGCCATTTATATGTGTCTTGAGAATTGGACTACCAGGATCTACATACTTCTGCGTGGGTAATTTTTCCCATCATGATATCTACAATTTTTCCTACCAGGTGGATTCTTCTTATGTCTCTTGGTTTCCTTCCTGGTCTTTTGAGACTCAAGTCCTTTATTGTTTTTGCTAAAATAGGAATCTCTCTAATGTCTTGTAGCAAGGGAATATTAATACAAACATTCTTTAATTCATCTAGGAAATCATAGTCAGGCAACAAGATTTGTTTTTCTACCCCCCTATCAATTTGTAATCTTCCAGGGAAAGGAGGTGTGGATGAAGATGCAGGTTGCTCAAATATAGGAGTTATGGGGGTTGACTTTTTTTCTTTTTCGTTTTGAGTGTTTGGGTTTTGAAGAGATGCTTTAAAACCTTTATTGACTTGAAGAGAATCTTCCTCAGAAGTACTTTGCTTTCGAGCATCTTGTTGAAGCCCCGAAAATCGGGTCTACAACAAGGGGGATACCTTCCCAGTCCGGACCTTGGTTGGCATCTCCTTATATGTTTGGTATAGCTGGTCCGACTGGGGACCTTGGTTGGCATCTCCTTATATGTTTGGTATAGCGGGTCCGACTGGGGATATGGGACCAGTTTCCCAATTTATGTGTGTGTGCGTGTAGAATTTGATGTTTCTAATCTAACGATTCCTAATTAAGATGTTCTAATTCTAACTTTAATCTAATGGTATAGTATTGTATTCTAGTAAACAAAACCATCTAAGTATATACTAACGCAGGGTGTAATTATTCTATTATGTGATATAAAAAGATTTCAAATAAAAACTGGTAATAAAGATCATTCAGCTATTATGAGAAAATAATTCAATAACGATGAATCACTTCGTATAAAAAGTTAGACGAAACAGTTGTGTAAAACATATCACATAATGAGCTATTCATACATTAAGCATCAATAAATAGCTATCACCATACAAAAGTGCCAAATGATAACTCAGGCATTCACGCATTAATATATAAACAACTAAAACAACTAAAACTGAATATCACTTTAACACAAGCAGAAATGGTTAAGAGATAAAAGTACCATTTATAACTAATCCTACTCATGAGCTTCAAGCGACAATGATTTATCTCTCCTTGATGTAACATCCACTAAGAGTACAAAAGTGCAACATCAGTAGCAGATATTAAATTCAAACATTAACAAATCATGTTCCATTCATTCATCAAAACATCCTCGGAGGGTGCAAAAGTGCATGTTCTGAGGACAAGTTTTTGACAAATTTATGGACCCTTCTCTAAATGCATGAGAAAGGGTTAAATACTACTAACTAAAACTAAAAATAACTTATTACAAAAATTTAGGATGCGGTTTAAATGACCGTCCTTTTTCTAAGCAAAAATAAAGTAAACTATTTCTAAAATTAAATCTAACATCTAACTATTTCTGTATTTTCTCCTTAATATCGCAACCATTCAAGATTTCCTAAGAAGAGTCAGTCGACTGACTTCAGCTTATAATTGTGCTGTGAAACGGAATTAGCAAGATCTGGTGCCATCTTTTCGGCAGAATTGATGACGTCCTTGGGAATCATCCACTAACTATGTGACTTTACCATGTATGCCTAGTATTATTCCCAATTTAACTTGATTAACCCTGAAATTGCTTCTGCCTTTTCTTTAGCTTTCTGTTTCTAGTGTCGCCTCTTGCAATTTTTTGGGGTTTGTAGGTAACTGAGCAATTGGAAGCTTTCCTTTTTGAGCAATTTTCTCAGTGATGCGTGATTAGCACTAGGCGCTAATCACACATCGGAAACTGCCTCTGTTTCTTGATTTGGGCTTCCTTGACGCGTTTTTTGCCTTTTGCGCCTTTTGGGAGATATAAAGCTCAAGCTTTGTGAAGATAATAATTCCATAAGCTCTTGACCTGAGTCTTAAACTGTTCATCTCTGTTATCAACACTGTCCTTGTATGTGAAAATTTGGGGCCTTGCTGCTATCCAGTGTAGGAATGAACGAGCTAAATCTGTAACTGATGTTTCAGCCGACCTTGATGGTCCTGTAGTAGCCGCAAATCCCATTACCTTAGGATTCTCTTCCTTGTGCCTTTCCAGATGGAAATTGTAGTCCCGCCTTTCTTCCTCATAGTTTCCTGCATACTACTTTGTAAAACCTTTTGTTCCTCGTTCCTGCAGTTTTACAAATGAGGTGAAAGTTATAATAAAAATAATGACAGGAAAGCTTTAAATCCCAAAGATATGCAAAAGAATTGAAGTCAAAGCATAGAATTGAGGTTTGGTTGGATTTGATTTGGATGCAAAATATAAAGTATTTAGCATAGATGGAAGACATTTTTTTTCACATCTAAATATTCCATTGAGATAATAAATGAAAAAGTGACCAAAATAAGAATACAAAAAATATTTAATGAGTATAATAAAAGTAACTAGGGAAACTAACCACTTATAAATTTATATAAATACACAACCTATGCTAAGAGAATACTTATCACAACATTAGTACACAATTCAAAATTCAATATAAGAAATTAATTGAAGACAAAGAATCAACATACTTGGAGTGGATTGGTATGAAAAATATCGGTACCTAGCATAGACGGAAGACATGGTTTTTCACATCTAAATATTCAATTGAGATAATAAATGAACAAATGCCCAAAATAAGAATACAAAAAATATTTAATGTGTAATAAAAGTAACTAGGACAACTAACCATTTATAAATTTATATTGAGATAAAAGGAATACTTATCACAAAAATTAGAGCCTAGGAAAAATGAAGAATTCCATAAATAATAGATAATAAGATGACAATGTAAATATAATGTAATGATAAATTAACCTATACAATTTTTATAAAGATGCATATACAATTTATACAATTTTTATAAAGATGCATATACAATTTTTATAAAGATGCATATCCTAAACTCGGTACAATATGCATGATGAATGAGAAGAATGACAATCTTTATTTAAGAATATATTATCTATTTTATAAATTAAAATTATCTTAATAAATATTGATAATCCATCTATAATAAACATTAAAATATTTAACTTGACCAAAATATAAAAAATTATAAAAATTAATTAAATTATAATACTTTTAAAATTATTATTATCCATTATTAATCTATATATATAAATTTAAATAACAATATTCATAATTTTAAATATTTATTTTCACTTTATTATATACATTCTTAACCATAAAGAGCTGCTTACTCACATTAGATGTAATATAATGTCACTTTTAATTAATTAATATGAAATAAATTAAACATGGAAATAAATCGAAACCCTTCGTTTATTTGTATAATAATCAGATTGAATTCTAAAACATCTATTATTAAAAAATATCGACGGACGTGTTCTACGTTATTGATAATGCACCAAGTATATCTTGTGGCTCAACGTTATGCTTTGAATCTATTCAATGTTAACTTATGTACTCTCGTTTGTCATGCTCCCCGAAACTTGAAGGATGTAGCCTCTTTATCTCTTACAACATTGTTTTCTTTAACCGTTATCTTTTGTTTTGTTCGACCGTTACCTTGCAAAGCAATTGTTTTGTTTGACCCATAGTCAGCAAGTTCGGCTATATTGGTTAAAAAAAAATTCCGAAATACGTTAAAATTAGGTAATTGGAATTCGGTACTGAATTATGTAAATATAAAAGTTTAATAAAAATAAATTATATTTGGTACGAAATAGAAACCAAAATTGCGATGGATTTCCGATGGAAATTTTAAAATATAAAATTCAATATTTAAAAAATAAAAAATAAAAAAATTTACATAAAAAATATTATAATAAATAATAAATGGTATATTAAAAAGAAATTTAGTTATAAAAAATAATAAATTTTAATATTAAAATAAAATGAAAAAGATGAACCACATTAAATGGTTTTAAACATAAACCTGAAAATCTATAATTACCTAAAAACTAATAAATTTTTATAACAAATCAATATAAATTTTATTGGTAACTTTTTATAAAGTTATTTCAAATTTTTAATGAAATTCTAGTTAAAACTAATTTTTTTTCATGAAATTCTAATTAAAACTATCTAATTAAAACTAAAATTTAAATGTGACAACTCTGATTTAACATTACCATGCAAAACTATATTTACAGTGAAATCAAAGTCATATTATCAAACCCTCCGAGATGCTTCACACCTTTATGCTGGGTCCTTGCTGCGGATAATAAGAAATAAAACAAATACCTATAACATTCATATATCTCCCAGCAGCTTAGAGCTGCCAAAAACTCCAACGCGAAAGCTAGTCTTCTATGCTTGGTGGGAGAGGACAGTCATTGAAAATGCCAAGTAACCCTTACATTTTCTGAATTCAAGATTCTACGATTCATCATTTTTTGAATTAAGTCGTTTGAATTAATCACAAAGTGTCTCTGATCTTTGTGATTAATCCAGAAGACTTGTTTCAGAAACCCTTATATTATTGGAACGCAACAACAGTTAATGATATTTTATACAGTTAATACAGGCACGATATTTCATACCATTTTAAACCACAGTTTTATCCCATTATCGCACTAAGAGGGTTAGAATGAATATTATCCATCAGCTGTGAAACAGTTGGAGATTATGTGTTTACCCACATAACACGCATTCTGCTTCTCTCGACTCCTGCCTAATCCTCTGTTTGGACAGCCTAGTCGGAGTTTCAAAACTGCGTGACCTACGCAACCATGAAATTCTGTTATAGATTGAAAAGTTCAAGATACAGCAGGAAAGTTTTAATGCATGGAATGATAAATTGACAGAGACGACTCTAATATGATAGAAAGAGCAAACATCTTACCGATAACATAAAACTGCGTTCCAGCAATGAGAGCGGAATCTGGATATATAGCTTTTCCCAAGATTTTCTTTCTTAAACATAATCTCCCCACCATCCTGTTTAAAAGATGTTTTATCTTTAATCAACCAACGGTTATATTTTATTATAATTTTTTAAACTAAATTTGAACACCAACCTGTTTAAAAGATGTTTTATATTTAATCACCAACGGTCTGTTATATTTTATTATAAATGTTTTAAACTAAATTTGAACATCAACCTGTTTAAAAGATGTTTTATCATTAATCACCAACGGTTATATTTTATTACAGATTATTTAAACTAAATTTGAACAGGATTGCGTTCGTAGATCGGACGTCCAAGCAATTATTTGACATATAAATTTTGTAAATTGATTTGGAAATAAATATTTGTTGCCTTAGTTGTTATATTTACACCGAAGTTCTTCTTTCTATGGAGTTGTTATTTTAACAAGTGGCATGAAACGTCACACACAAACAAGTGGCACTCTAAACAGATGCGTGGGTTTAATTAAGTCAAAGGTTCGATTCCTCCGGACATGGTCTCAAAGTTGTTTGCTCCACCATCCCCCACCCATTTCTCTGTGGGCGCTCCATCTCCACGCTCAGCGCAGAAGCCTGCTTCCCCTTCAAATATTCAAATACCATTCAAATATTCAAATATGTGGTTCGATTCACCACATTGAACCAACGATTCCACTCAGCCAGAAGTTAAACAAAGGCATTCTTTCTCGCTACCCATAGAATCGACCGCTCCGGAAACTCTATGCTGCTACTGCGTCAATGGTTCAATTCGTCCGAATGTGATTCTCATTCGTTTTCTCCACCATCCCCGCGGCCATTTCTCTGTTGGCACTCCATTTCCACACTCGGCACAGAAGCATCGAATCAACTGCAGGAGTGGAACGAGGCCATTCTTTCGAGTTATGGGGAGAATTTACTCTGCCGAAATTCTATGCTCGCTACAGCATCGACGGTTCGATTCCTCGGGACGTGGTCTCTCAATTGTTTGCTCCACCGTCCCCGCGGCCATTTTTCTGTCAGCACTCCATCTCCAAGCTCAGCATAGAAATCTGCTTTCCCTTCGAATTTGCAGTTCGATTCATCGCATTACTCCATCGATTCCACTCAGCCAGAAGCCGAACAAGGCCATATTTTCAAGCTATGGAGAGAATCAACCTCTCCCAAAACCAACCCAGCCAGCCCTCTCTAGCTCGATCCAGACGCCTTCTCAGTGAATTCACCCCTCCATGCATCGACCAACAAGCGACTAATCCCTGCATGCACTGAGACTCTGTTTCTAAGGCATTCCACTTGCAAGAGATCCCGCAGCCACCTTTCAGCGGTTATGGGTTGCCATCCGCCATGGGGTAGAACTGAACTGAGAGATGGTTGTTCTCTAGATGCCTCCACCGGAAGCATTCAGAGAGCCACCTCTAGTACATGAAAGTAGGCTCTCATACGTGCTAGATTGTACATGATCAATGACACATTCACTCTATGTCACGCGTTTTAATTTGCATCAAAAATTGGTTGGTTTTGGGTTAAAAAATGAGCACTGCATCAAAGAAACCAAGAACAATCATTAATATGGTCAAAAGACAACGACGGCATCAGAAAAACCAAAAACGACAATTAATTTTCGACATCCAAAAAAGAAACAGAGATTTAAGGCGTGGCATCATGGGGGAGAACTAGTAATTGGAATCGCAGACCGTGGGGTTGTGATTACTCAGAGAGTTATAATTAACGTGTTCTGGCTGGAGTTTGGGAGCAGCAAAAAGGCCGTCCAGAGTGTCAACCAGCTTCGAACCGGACAACGGTCGAGGGCGAGAAACATTTGGAACCGTACGCTTCTGTGCCTCTTGAAGTGTATGGTCACCGTTACCTATACGAGTTTCAGAGCTGCCATCCGATGATCCACAAATATAAAAAATAATGGCAGAGTTTTCGATCCTTATTTGATAAATAAGAAATAATGGCAGAGTTTTCGATTCTTATTTGAGTAATTAATTAAGTATGGGTAGACAGAGATATTTACATTTTAACAATTTTCGCTAGTAATTCGATAAAATCATGATTTTACCTCTCTTGAAAGCGTTTTTAACATTTCCCTTTCTTGTTGCAGTAAAATTAACAAATTGTATACCGAATTGCATACCCTTCTTGAAATCAGTGACAATAAATCATGGTTTCTCTGAATTTCAAATAAAACAATAATTATATGGTTGTCTCTCGAAATCAGTCAGAGGAAATTGTGCTTTTGCTAAATGGGAAAAAATAATATTTAAATAAAATTTAAATTTTATTAAGTTAAATCAATTTACAAGTTATAATATCTATATATATAATTTTTAATCTATAAATAACAGATAATAGAATTTTAAAAATTTAGATATGACCTTTAGATATAGGAAAAAAGTCCTACTAACTCATATGGACTTGTTTAATAGGCAATTTTTCTCATTTATTTTGTAGTTATAATTTGTCAGAATTTTTTTCAAGTAATTTAAAACTGTAAATGTTTTCTAAGTACATTGAAACTGTAGATGTTTGATTCGTTTTTAGTGGTAGAAATAGATTTAATGTTTTTGAAAATTTTGAAATATTTAAAATTATGGAACTTTGAAATATTTAAAATTATGAAACTTTGAAATATTTAAAATGATGAAACTTGATTTTTGTATATTAAATTTACAAAAAATATTATTAATCATAAAACAATTGTATATTAAATTTGCAAAAACTATTATCAATTGAAAACTATTTTTTTACCAATGAAATTGTCACCTGTTATTTTTACAATATATATTTTTACTCTATTCTAAATATCTACTTCATTTTTCAAAATCAAAAAAATAAAAAAATAAAAAAATATTTTAATATTATTGCTGTCATCTGGCGGAGGCTTTGAAGTTTACCAATTTTCGAAGGAGGCTTCCCGTAAATTTATTGTCATTTATAATGAGGTGTGAGAGATATTTGACGTTGGCGGTGTCGAGAACAATAAGTCTTCTAAAATTATTGCTCTCCAACTCAGCAGTGAGACATGAGGATGTCTGTACCACAAATTCCGCACTGACCCATTCAATTTATTGACTTTCGACTTAACTTTGTTTAGCACTGAGCCATTACATATATTGCCTTTCGGCTTAACTTTCTTTAGCCTAATTCTGTTTAAACTTGTGTAGGTTTCCAGCGTTTAAGGTAATTTGCCAGTGGGCTCATTGCCAAAAATGGTGAGGATTTGAAACATCTTGTTGTTCAAAGATTTGGAGGAATATGTTTATAATATTTACTAGATTACATTTTGTTCTTGTAAAGATCCGGAGGAAGATGTTTATAATATTTATTATTTTAGTGTAATTTATTATTTTTAAGAGTAATTGTTAATTTTACATTGAGTTTATCTTAAGTTTTGATGCCATTCTTAGTTTTTTTTACATTGTTTTTTACCTTAAATTTTGATGAGATTGCTAGTTTTATATTGATGTTTATTTTAATTTTGATGCAGTGGTATACTTTTTTTTTATTTTTATTTTATTATGTTTTTGGTATTTATTTTAATAAATTTTAGTAAATTGATTTAAAATTCAGTAACTGAATTTTGCAACTTAAAATGTTAATTATATAATTTCAAGTTTTAAATTATGTAATTTGTAGAGGTTTAATATCTTACTAGTCTTTTGAGTTATTTTAAACCATTAAAATTTATCATATAATACAAAGTGTATCGCCACATCCAAATGAAAAGGACAAATATTTTAATAATTAAACTATTCCTGTTTTAAATACTAAACAATTCCTAAATATTTTATTTGAATTAAATTACCATGTAAACTTTTTTCAAATAAACTAAAAAAACAACTCATTTTATGAGAAACCAAAATTTATTTCTCTAATATTAATCTTTCAAACACAAAGTACTCATTTCACATGAAACCATATATAGTGTCTTTTGGATGTGTTAATTCTTTTATTTTTGTAATATTTTTCTGCACTGTAATTTTGAAAATGCAGTAGATATGGTCACATCTATAATTTAATACATTTTAAAGTTTTAGTATAAAATAATATTATAATAAATAATTGGTAAAATTAATATATTTTAAAAAATAATAAATAAATGTATTATTATAATATTTATTTTTTAATTAATTCTATTACATTGATTATATATTTTATAAATTAATTAGGTAACTAAATATTTAAAATAGTAACATTATAACAATTCTAAAACATTCTAATCTTTTAAATAAATGGATGATTATTTTATTAACGGAAACAAGTGCGGTATAGTCCATAGCGAAGAAGTCGTAATTCATGAGTATTGGGAGTTCAGTTAAAACGTGTCAGCAAGTATTAAATATCGGTGACTCGGCAGTTCCGTTAAAGCGTGTCAGCAATGGTAGTGAAGAGAACGGGCAATCATATATTTTGGTAGTGAAGAAAATCGTAATATATATATTTATATATTTTGTTATTATATATTTATATATTTTGTTATTATATATTTAGAAAATTATAAAGAAATTTTATCGTATAATGTTAATTTTGCTTTCAAAAATTAATATAACAACTAATTATAAATAGTGTAGGTTAATTAATAAATGGAATAATATTTTTGGTATAAATATTTAGGCTACAATTTTTAGAGAGATTATGAGTTTTTGTTATTTAAAATATATTTGTAGATGTATAATGGATTAGGAAATTTTAAAAACACTTAAACATTATATTTAATTTTGAGAAAAATTGACTAATAAATATGTATGAAAAAATCTCATTTCCTCTACTAGTTAAACTACCCAATTATAAATTATTATTATTTTAAAATTATTATATCTAAAATTATTCACATCATATATATTAAAAATAATATTAATAAACATTAAATTAATTCCAAGAGATACTTTGAAATACAAGTGGCTTATCAACTATAACAACTCTAAATAAGCTCCTTCCACTTCTACTCGAATGATCGGCATGCCTTACAAACCCTAAGAATGCAACATAGCGAGACGCTTTTGAGGACACTTGCTTTTATTAAGAGATTGGATTTCAATTTGATGACAATGAGAGACAACGAGTCTTCGGCAAAGGATGCGATGGGTGAGGAGCCTGTTGCTGCAAAATACCTACTAATGAGATTGTTCCCTCATCATGGTTTAGGCCGACACATGTGGAAGAGATGCCTCTAACAAAACACTTGACATAAGCACTAGATAAGTAGTACCAACAAATAAATCTCTCGACAAAGCTAATGGAGAAGTGTCATTTTAGAATAAAATGCAAAGTATGTAAAATAGACGGAGGGTGAATTCATATTACTCTTGGGATATGATATTTGCATGGAGCGATTTTCGATGTTTTGTGAATAGTGTCTAGTAGGAAAGTTTATGAGGAATTTGTCAAAACGAGTCTTGGAGAAGTGAGTGGAAGAACATTGGGGAAGCACATGGGCTATATTTCTCATGTCTGACTTTCATTGAAAGGATAGATCAATGTGGCTTTCAATAGTAGATCAAATGCATAATTTGTGAAGAACAAGGTATGGTTACAAGGTCCATCAAGTTGCGTGCTTAAAGGTTGGTGCTCAACTTTAACTTAAAGAATGAACCGTTGGTTGTTCAACATATCTGGGTTATTTTGCCTAGTTTTCTTGAACTACTATGGACCAAGTATTTTATGGAAAGGATTGGAAGAATACTTCAGAAATTCCTTTGCTTCAATGGTATGTTTTTAGAGTTTGCTCGAGTTATTGATATGAGGACAGTGAGGATGCTCATTAAAGGATACCTTAGTAAAGGCATGGTCACCAAAATAGAGGTGCCTTGGGGTGAGTGGGTTTTCAAACAACTCATTGACTACTTGGGAGTCCCCTTCAAATATTCCTATTGTCATGACATGGGGAATATTGGACACGCTTGTTATTTGTTTACTTCAATAGATTCAAGAAAGAAGAGGGTGAAGTCATAGTCAAGTTGTGGAGACCTTCTAGTCAATCAAGACTCAAAAATGGTATTACTCCAATAGGAGACTACTTCAATGTCAAGGGGATTAGCGAAGAGATTATGGTATATTAAGTTACCCAAGAAGAAGGCGGTTCACACCTATAAAATAAGGATAAGTTTGAGCAAGAAAAAGTGCTTCTCTTTTCCTCTAACTCATCAAATGCAACAGAAGAAGAACTCCCAAAAGATTAGTTGATCAGTTGATTGGGAGTAAGTGGACTCAACAACTAACATGTGATGTTGGAGTAGGTAGTGGGGTTGGTAGGAATACTACGATGGTCACCTTTTACCCATATAGGAGAGGAGCACCCACATGGACCAAGGAAAGTGCCTTATCTTTGCAAATAGGGTTTTGAATTTTCACCTGGAATTAGGAGTTTTAAAGGATTTTTCCCACATACTACTACAGTTTTTGGGATGCCATCATAATTAGTGGGTGGAAAACTTGTGGCGAGCTTCTTTTCAACCATCCTCCAGATAAGTTCCAAAACTCTTCAGTAAGGTTGGATACCTCTCTATTGTTTGATAACCTCGTGGTTGATAAAATACTCAAACCTTCTCCTGGAGGGGCCACAAGATAAGTGGTTTTGGGTAGAGTGAGAGAAATGGAATCCTTGTTGAATAATTGCCCAATGGAGGAAGAAGGTCTACGCTAGAATATTTATTAGCTTGTGAGTCCCCCGTGAGCAGGTGACACAAGTAATGCAAGAGGAACCCATAAATGTAAAGAAAACTTGATTAAGGGTATTTTATCTAAGGAGATCATGGGTCTTAGAGGGAGGAACAAAAGGATGATATAGCATGATAATATTTATTTATGAAGTTTCTTTCCAATGCTTAGAGACAATAGGTTTGGTAGCAGGGCTACTTAATGTTGGTCCTCTCATTAAACATCAGAGTGGGGGGGGGGTACCCCAAACAATGAGCCCATAAGAAATTGTTATAGTTGAATACAATTCAGATGACCTTTTTTTCAAGAAACAATGTATACTAAAGAAAAATTGGTTGAGTTTCCTTCCTCATTTTTAGTGAGTTGGAATTTTAGTAGAGTGGAATCTATAGGTATCTTAGGAGGTATTTTTATGGCCTATATTTTGAAGATACATGAGATATACACTTCTAGCTAATCATTCAAAATTCTGTTAGAATGCTTCACCATGTTCAATTAGGTTCATTTCAAGATGATGTGTTATTATGATCCTTACCTTAATATTTATATTTTCATGGAATATGCCAAGGAATCAGGTTTTATCTTAGATCCTTTAGATATTATGGGAGGATACATGAACATTTCCATATTAGAATGATAACGTTTGGGAGCTAATTCCATACTAGGTCCATTGGCCCAATATTTCATTAAATTACTAGAATAATTAAGATTGGTCGACAATGAACCTGTGGTGATACACCTAACATGGTATGATAAGGTAATGAGATATGACATATTCAAAAGAAGTTTGGAAGGTTTTCTAGTGTTCTATGAATTTAGAAGAAGAGAAATCGATATCTTTTGCAGACTATCGCCCTATATCCTTATGTAATTTCCTGTACAAATTGAATTCAAAAACTCTATTTGATCATTTAAAGGATTAATTGTCACAAGGTATTTCTAAAGAAAAATTTATATTCTTGGCAAATAGATAGATCCTCGATGCTATTGGATCAACATAAGAATTACTACATTGTATGAATTTCAAGAAGCTCTTAGGATTAGTGTTGAAATTAGATGTAGTTAAAGCTTATGATAGAATTAATTGGGCCTTCTCCAAACTAACTTTACTAAAATTTATTATGCCTCATGGTATTAATGATTTGATAAGGGGCTCTTTCACTTTTTCATACTTTGCGATATTAGTCAATGGCATACCTACTCAGTTTTTGGAAGTTTCTCAAGGAATCTGAGAAGGATGTCCACTTTAAAATTTTATGTTTATATTAGTGGTGGAAGGCTTAGATTTTATTCTCAACTAGCTTGTAAGGGAAGGGAGAATCAAAGGTATACAAGTATCCACATTGCACAAAATCATACATTGATTATTTGTTGATGGCATTCTCTTGTTTTGACATGGCTTGGTTGATGAATGCAGAAGTATTTATAACATAATTGCACTATATTGTGAAGCCACAAGAATTAAGATAGAGCTTCCAAGTAAATTATGTTAAATAATAGATTTCCTAAAAACCTCATTAAAAAAGAAAAAAAAAATCTTCCTTGCTAGTTTTTTGCTTTGGATGTGGGAGAAAAATATATTGGTTTTGATTTAAAGGGTAATAGTTACTGAGTCATTGATTGGATCTAGATGGTAAAGAAGTGGAATTCTAGATCAATCATTTGTGCAGTTGATGGTCTCTTTGGGAGGCCAATTGATTATGGTAAAATAAAATTTGGAAGCAATCCTAGTCTATTGGTTGGACCTAACTAGTGTACCAAGGAATTTTTTGAACAAAATTAGAAGTTTTTGTTTCCATTTTCATTGGAAAGGAAAAAGACAGAAATGGATGCACTTAGCATGCTAGAAACATATTTCCAGCCCAAAGAAATTGGGAACATAGGGACTCAAAAACATTTTCATTTTTGCAAATGGATTAGATTCCAAAATTATATGGAGGAGTATGTTTTATGTAACCCTGTGGAGAAATCTAATGTAGGACAAGTATTGGAAGAAAAAAAAAAGTCAAATAATGGGTTCAATCATAAGCAGAGTCATGGGAGGGAGGGTCAAATATTTGGAAGGAATTGGTGTTAGTGTTTGAGATCATTAGTAAATGTATTGTTTTGTAGGTAGGATACATAAGCACTTAATCAAGGATACATTGATAGGAGGTAATGGGCTAAAATTAATCTCCTTGAATCTAATAGTGGTGTTAAAGTGCAAAGCAATTTTCTCAATTTTTAAATCACTTGATCCTAGATCAAATGAGATGTCCATGACACCTTGGAAATTAGCTAATAAACTAGGCTTTGTAGGGAATTTAGTATGTGAATGGATGCAACTTGTCTTGCTAGTTTCATAGAAGTCAATAGGATGAGATGAGAAACAAACAAAATCATGTGGAAAATCAAAAAATAATGTACCGTCGTGACGATGAAGATAACTTATGATTTTTTCGTGACAAAAGAAGTAGAATGAAGCCCCATTTAATGGTATACATTTGTTTGAAAGTGACATGTTCCTTCAAAGATACACCACTTTCTAGGGCCGACACTAAATAACAAGATTCTCATGTAGGATAAATTCCAAATGCAAGGTTGGGAAGGACCTATAAGATGTTCTCTTTGCTATGATAATTGAGTCAGTGACATGTGTTTGTAGATTGTGTTTTTTCGTTGGTAGTGTGGAGAATGATCTTGTTTGAGGAAGCTTTCATGTTATGCGAATTCCTCATAGAATGGACATAAATCCTAACATTGGAGCATATTTCCAACCTTCTAGGATTGGTCCTTTGGTATCTATGGTTACATGAGAATAGAAATATATTTGATAGTCAGATCCCAAATATACGAAAAGTGGTGCACAAATAAAAAACAACAATGAAGGAACTTAGTATAAAAGGTTTTAAGAAGAATAATAAAATTCCAATTAGGCCCATGATATAGAGTTTGAAGGATTTAGCCTTCTTTGATGGAGCCAAAAGTCATTTTAGGCTTGTATGTGGAGCAAGAGCTGCATTTCACTTGAACAACTATCACACTTTTATTGTTATCTTGGGGTTGTGGCATGGAACTAATATAAAAATAGAATTAATTGGGCTTTGGGTCTTCCTTTACTTTGGAATATTGAGGCAAGTGAAATTATTACAAAAATTTGGTGATTCTCAACTAGTTATTGATTAGTTCTTGGCAACTAGTACATTACAAAACTTGTTCCTTAATCCTTCACAATAAGGAATTCATCAATTACAAGAATTTTTTGAGGAGGTGGAGGTATCATTTACACATGTAACACAATGTTGATGTGGACAAAAGATCAAAGGAAGCATTAGTATACCTTTTAGGACATTTAGTGATTACAAACAAAGTTATTAATGTCCTTAAGTTGAATTCTAACAACATTTTATGAATATGAAGCTATTTTAATTATTGGGACATTAAATGTTTTTATCTTTAACTGTTTTAGGTTTTTAGGTTTAGGTATAGTAGAATGATGTAGTTCTTGGCAAACGTGTTTGGCTAATTGTAATAGAACAATAATTTATATTCTTTGATTTTAATGAAATAACATGTTATTTTTTCCACGGGGAAAAGAAAAAATTAAGTCTATTATAATTAAATTTAAGTTTATCAAATTTTTTTTCAAATATATATATTTTTTAAAACTAGGGTTGTTGGAATCTTGAATGAAAGCACAGTATTGTGACTCTCCTCTACTGTGGAAGCTAGCGTCCAGCCATATCAAACCACTCCTCCTCAACACGTTCGTGACAATGAGCTTATTTCCTTCATTGCTTCTAAATTTTTGAAATCTCGAGTGTATTTGATTGCTATGACGATCCTAATTATAGATCCTCCCTCTCTGACAACTAATTCTTTGTCTTCATACTCTATTTTAGGGAAAATCCCTCCCCCCTCCATAATGGTAGATTCACTCGTGGTCTGGGATCCAATGTCATTTGATGTTAAAGTTGCTAATTTGGCTCCTACATTCATGTCATGTGGCCCTTTGAAACCTTCTACGTCTGAATTTATTGATAAAAACCCCAGTCCTCCCTCTAGTTTGGAGCGATTTTAGAAGGCTAATCTTCACAATCTTTCAAATATATTGTAAAATTTGTACCCAACAATCACCTATCTGGATTGACTGTCCTCGAACCCCATTTGTTTGAAGTACCTATGGTGTCCAAAGTTATCAACGATGCAAATTTCTTCTTGGAGCATGGCCAGATATGTAAATTTAATTGGCGCTGACAATGTTTAAGCGATCTCCATTCATGAATCACTGATCACTGGAGGTCGCTTATCTTTGATGAGTTGGATATTTATCCTTTGGCTAGAGGGTTATTTTTTTTTGCCTTTTACAAAGTAGAATGTTCGTTAATCCTTGAATCTAGTTTCTGGTTTTGGGGAAGTGCATGGTTGTCTATGCAACCCTGGTTCCCCATTTTTTATCCTAGTTTGGCTTTGATTTTTACTGTCATTGTATGTTAAGATTTCTTAATCTTCCTTTGCATCTATGGAATCTTCCTTCTCTGAATTCCATTAGTTTGGCTTTGATTTTTACTGTCATTGTATGTTAAGATTTCTTAATCTTCCTTTGCATCTATGGAATCTTCCTTCTCTGAATTCCATTGCAAATTCTTTACATCAAATTTATTATAGTAGTGATGAAATAATTCAGTTTCTAAAACCCACGTATGCTCGCATTTTCATGGAAATGGACTTTAGCAAATAATTTCCTACAAAAATTATTTTGAGAGGCCCAAATTTCCTGTGGTACAAAAGTTGAACTGCAAAATTGTCTCCTTCCATTTCATATCTTGTTATGAAATAGGGAACTCCTTGAGAAATTATCCAAGAGCTAGAAGATCAAAAGCAGGAAAAATAACCGCAACCCATGATGATGGGATGGGGCCAAGTCTGAACATTAAATGATTTTTAAGGAAGATCTCCCCTTAGATATTAGTAGAGGGGAATTTCAAAAACCCAAGAGTGATTATCAACAGGCTCATGGAAGCTCAACAACAAGCTAAGAAATGGTAGAATGTACAAAGTGGACCAAGAACAAATTTGAGTATTTTGATTCCTGAAATGCTCCTTTGATTTAGAACAAATCAAAGCACTCTAGACTTCGTAGACTACTAAAAAAATATTATTCAAAATCCATCTTGGGCACATCATGTAGAAGAGGGCGATCCAGAAAAGATCTATGGTGTGGATAAGTCTTGTCACATCAAGCAAGTAGATGAACTTTCATATATAACAAATAATAGAAGATGGACCCAAGTGACGAAAAATACAAAAACATTTCACCAATGAAAACAAGAAGTGAAACAAATGCAAACAAACCCCAATCGTTGGTTAGAGTAAAGGAAAAATTAATGAATTGGACTGGAGTGGAAGAAGTTGGGTCTACTAGGCTAGTTTAATTTTTTGTATGTTTATGTATTGCAAATATGTTTTGCTTTTGGGTCAAATTTTTAGAGTCTATGTAACGTTTCAATGTAGAACTATAGTCGAGAGAACACGTAAAAGGGGGAAAAAGAATTTGTTATAATTGGAATGCAAAAGCTCTAGAAATGACAGAAGAATCTTCTAATGATTAATGTAAAACCGTTTTTGCTGTGAAATATAACAGAAAAAATATATATATATAATATTAATATTTTGGATTGATAATTGTTTTTTATTAATATGACACAAAAATGAAAATATTTAACTCTTCACCTCCTGTATTATTTGTAAAATTAAATCTATTACAAGTTGGATAAAATGATGGTTTTTCTTAGAGAGATGCTTGAAATTAAAACATGAAAGTTGAAATTTTATGTTTATAATGTTCTTTTCTACCTAAAATTTGAAGAGTAATTATATAACACATTTTTAAAGAGACTCATTCACCTTCTTTTCCTTCTACTCTATAAAATTATTTCTATTTATTCACGTTTTTTAACTTGTCTTGGCTGCTAATGAATTTAAATGTTTTTTTTCTTCTAATTAGCAAAATGTGATTTCAGCACATCCCTTCAGAATTATGATCTAATCCTAATCATCCTTCCTTGTTTCAAATTTAATTATGCACAAACTTATTCATAGTATTTTGAATGTTGAAAATCTCTTTGATTTTCTATACATCTATACACAGTAGTCTTGGTGTTGAAATTTTATGCAAAGGGTATTTCCTTCAACTTACATGTAACCTACATATGATATCTTAGTACTAGCCTCTTCACTCATGTATTATCTGACTCATGAAAGCTTTGTTGAGGCATTATAATTGTATTAGCTTGAAAATTTAATATCTTGTATTATACAGTATCCATGATCAAGAATCTCACCTTCAAACTCTACTTCTACCCATTGTTTGGAATTTCATTTTTCTTTCCTTGTTAGTAGTTATTTCTATTTCACCATCCTCTCTATGGTAATAGCTAATAATTGTGGAAATCCTATGCTACCCTTCCCTCATATGTGTGGACTTGATCCATTCATATATGCATCTACGTATGTGAAGGGTGCTTGCCAATTTTTATTTGTTTTGCCCCTCGCATTCATTTTCTTAATACTTTAGGGGTAGGCTACGTGCCTAGAACACATACATGAAGGTTTGGTTTGTACCTAATAGGTGAGGTAAGTTACCACATCACTCGCATAGGAATTATCAACCACTAAACAAGGCATTCCAAATTAGCCCACCAATATATCTTTGGACTCTGTAATGGGGATTCCGCTGAGGCTAAGAGAGATAGTAGAGGCCAAATAGAAATTATAAATATGCATGTAGGATATGGATAAAATATTCAACCACTCTTAGAAGCTATAGTAATGAGGTTTGAGTTAACATAGATAAAAAGGTTTGAGTTAACATAGATAGAATCTACCAAAAACTTGAAGAGAAGTGAACCCCATGAAATGGGATTCGATAGAATCATAATTGGTTTATGAGACTGGAAGGGGGAGGGGGGAGGGCATGCAAAGTTAAATATGAGAAATAAAAAAGAGCAAATAGCTTCACTCATCATTCAAAATATAATTGAGAATCTAGTTTTATATTATTTTTCCTTATTCTAATGAATATGAGAGTAAGTTAGGTTAATTATAGAAAACCAAAGAAAAAAAGAGATATAATGACAAGGAATCTTGACACACCAACCAATGAAGTTTCATATGAATTAAGTGTGTTATGAATTGAAAATTAAAATTATTTAATGTTAACCATAATTAAGTATTTTAATTCCCAAAGATAAAAAATACTTGAAAGTAAAAAATTAATTATTTCATGATAAGAGTATTATGTGGGAATTTTGTACCTCATTTAATTCTAAATGTCACATATCCACTGTTAAATAATATTGATGTGTATTTAAAAATATATTAATAACAAACAACATTTTAGTGTAGATAATGTAATCATAAACAAAATATTTCAATGTCAAGTATCTATTTATAATGTATGGCGACAAAGAATAATAAATATATTATATAAAGTTTAGGAAAAAAAAATTCTAATAATTAAAATAGATAATCAACAATTATAAGTATAGAACCAATATAAATTCTCGTTAACCATTAATCTACTGGCTAAAAAAATTAAATCTTTCTCCATACAAATTTATGAATTAAATCTCTGTAAATATGGACTTTTTTTTTAAATTCTGCACTTTAAAATTTTAAAATAACTAAACAATGTGAATTTAATAAGGTAAGTTTAGGATTTAATAACTTTAAAATAAGAAGTTCACACTTCAAAGAATTTGATAACTTTGTAATTAAATCAATGGTTAAAATAAACTTGTAAGCAAACAAATAATAAATTGTAAAAATAATGGAATAATAAAATGAACATGTAAAATTAATGATATAATACAATGAATATAATTTAATTATAAAATGCTAATGTGAAATTTTATAAAAAGGGATATGCGAGTTTCGTCGGATATGCACGGGCAAGGATAAGAATGTGCATATTACACATGGATGCAATAAAATTACAAGAAAATTTCAGGGTACATAAAAAGATTCTTAATTACTTGAAATTTCCCGAGTACATGAACGGGATGAAACCATTTTCATTTTGGCATGACAAAGGAATAACAAGATAAAACTTAACTTCTTACACCATGACCTAAAGATAAGTCCTAAGCTGAGTTAAACAATTTTCAGCCACCGTCCTTGTATCTGGCATGTTATCCAATTGCAGTGCTGATGGACATCATTGCTAATAAAACATGTAATGTGATAATTAAGATGCTGAAGGACGGCTTCGGCTACGTATCATAGATCGGTCTTCAAGAGCGTTGATGAAGTCAAGACAGATAGACGTAACTAAGTAGTTTCCTCACCACTATGCAAAAAAGGAATATGAGAGAGGCAGTTAAAGCTAAAATCAACTTATTAACACGGCCAGAACTTCGCCAATCGATAATAACTATTGCCATTAAAACAATGCCCATTGAACCGAGCATGACGGTCATAATTGAACCGACCACGAACAGACGGTCTCTTTCTGTGGACTGCATGGGAATGTTCCATTGTGAAGGCATTCTGCTTCCTTCTACTTCTCCTTACTCCTCTGTTTTAAACTGTACCGAAAACTCAAACACCACTGTTTGAACAGTCTCGTCGGAGTTGAAACAACTGCGTGCCCTGCGCAACGATGAATTTCTGTTATAGATTTATAACTATAACCTATACTGGAAAAAAATTAATCTATGCAAATGATAAATCGACAGAGACGATTCTAATATCATAAAATGACATCCATCTTACTAATACCGAAAACCTACGTTCCTGAAATGAGAGCGGTTTCTGAATGAATACCTTTTACCAAGATTTCCTTTCTGAATATAATCGCTCCAACATCAAGATTAAAAATGCTTCCATCTTGAATAGATCAACGGCACCAAATTCGTATATCGGAGGCAGCGATAGTTTTGAACATATAAATATTGTAAATTTTAATTCATCCTATTTTTATATTAAAATTTTTTAAAAGTGTTTTTTTTTTTAAATATTTTAAGTTAATTGTTTCTATTTATATATTGGGCTCCAGTAAAATTTTCCTATGTAATTATATCAGCGACGAATTTGTGTAAATTAAAGTTGCCGAAATTGCAAGTAACAATTTATGCCGAAACCATGTTTTAAATAAAGGGGCAAAAAAAAAAGATACAAAACTATGATATATGAGTTTCATTAGTAAACCATCGAAACTCATTTAAACAAATAGAGTGTTTAATGGATTTGTAATATTTTATTTCATTCTAAATTTGTGAATTTATTTTTTAAGGTATAATTTAATATAAATTTTGTAATGATAATTTAGAAAATTAATATTTTTAAATTATTATAAAAATTAAGAATAATAATAAATTATAATTAATTTTTATACTGATAATAAATTGTCTGTCCTGGCTTCTGGACATGGGTATACCGTTGAGGGAAAAACGCTCTGCAACTACAGAAAGCAGGAGGGCTGCAATGGCGGACGGAGGCGATGTGGTTTTCGACGGATCGCATATCAGAAATGCGTTGCCAAATCTCGAGCGAAGGCTGGAAGCACGCTATCTGGACGAAAAAATCACGGCTCAGGAATATTTAGCCCTAGCAGGGGCCGAAGCTTCCTCAATTCTTTACGACCTTGACTTGTTGGAGAATCTTAGGGCCCTCGTTTTGGAGAGACCGCAGTTGACGGACATTGGCTCCCTGCATTTTGACAGAGAAACCGTCCTCCACAAGCTCCACGACTATCTGCTCACTCTCGCAGGCGAGCTCAAAGATCACTGCAAGATCTTTATCAGAGGAATAACATTGGAGACGACCGAGAAGAGGCTCTGGGACTGCTTCAGCAGGTATGGAGAAGCTGTTCAGACCGTCAACATGCAAGATCGGCTCACGGGTCGTGCCAGAGGGTTCTTTTTTGTGGTTTGGTCAGACCCCTCAATGGTCGACATAGCTCTTCAGGGGAAGCACATCATCGACGGCAGAGCGGATGCGGAGAGACTACTTGTCTACCTTATTGCGCCGGAACACCTGAGAGACAGTTGCGTCGGCCTCTTCAACTTGAAATTCCCGGATGCAGGTCTTGCCGATCAGCGTTTTGTTCTGGAGCTTTTGGTCAAAGCCAGGGACGCGACAGTGTTGGGATCTGAAGGCTTTCACTCAAGATTGGTCCTTGAAATCAAAGAAGGGGGACTGCATGATGCAGATCTGTTCTCCCCCTCAATGGATTGGCCCAATCTTTGCAGATCCGGCCTGGATCTAATCGATCTGGCCAATACTAGAGAACATGCAGAACCCAGGCAACAAATCGACGACAACAAGTATAGATTGAGCATCGGATCTGTAGATCTGGACCTGCAAATGGAGGAACGACCCTATATGAGGTCAGATCTGGAAGATCGTTTACAGCCAGAGCACGCCGGAAATAGCCACTCCACCGACTTAGGCGGCTCAGGAACTCAGTCAAAATTCAGGCTACAGGTAACAACATCTCTTTTTCAGATTTTTATTAAAACTCCTGAGGGGAAAACCTGCTTATTATGGGTACATGCACAAAGCACCATCATGCAGCTGAAACAACAAATATGGGCGTTGACGGGATACCCTGCCCAGAACCAACATTTGGTCAGTGGCAAGTGGTCCCTCGAGGATAGTAGAACCTTGAAAAGCTATGAGATTGGTCCAGAAACAACCATTGTTTTAATCTTTAGGCTGCGAGGAGGGGATCTGCCCCAGGGACAGCCAAGCTCCTCAGGAGGAGACAAGGGGAAAAAGACAGCACCTCAGCATCAACCCAAGGCAGGCTCCTCCTATAAAAATATTTTACAAGGGAACAAAGAACCAAGGTCTTCTCCAGAACAAGGTGGATATACTCCTAGGCCATACATAGTAGATCAGCTAGGGCAAACCCCAACCCTCAATTTTGATTCTACAGGGCTTGATGATTTCGTTAAGTCCTATGAATCGCAGGCCCTAATATGCTGTTTTAACAGTTTTTGGCCAAAGCCAATGGATTTATTTCACTGGATTTTTACGACTTGGACCATGGAATGTGATATACATTTATGCTCCAAGGGGTTTTTTATAGTTAGATTTGCATCCACGGAAGTCAGAGATACAATCATCAATACTGGGCATCGGTTTTGGGGAACATTGGGGCTGTTTATGACCCCATGGTTCCCAGACTTTGATCCAAACAAAATGACTGTCTCCAAAGTGCTGGTTTGGGTCCGCCTATATAACCTTCCCCTTCACTTTTGGAGTGAACGTGTATTGGAAGGAATTGGGAACAACATAGGGAAATATATCAAAACAGATCTGGAAAGGATTGATGAAAGGGTCTACACCTTTGCACGCATTTGTGTGGAAGTAGATTTAAGCAAAGGACCGTCGGACAATATAAGGTTGATCTACAAACAACAAAATTGGCTACAAGGACTAGACTACGAAAACACTGCTTTCAGATGTAGGCTCTGTAGGCAGACAGGACACTTGCAAAGCACATGTCCAGAAGCCAAGAAAGCAAACAGTAAAAAGAAGCAGAAAGGGAAGCAGAGGAAAGGATGGCAATTCCCCCCCCCCCTGTCTCAGAGGATGAAGAATCAGAAGCAAAAGAGGAAGATATCCTCGCAGAGAATGCTGAGTTTGCCCAAGGAAAGGAGACTCAGAAGGAAACCACATCAGGAAACAAGGCACCACAGTCCCATTCAAATCAGGTAGAGAAGGCAAGCGAGGATCTGAGTATGGGCGGGACCAAAGGGCATCACCGCTCAGATACTTCAGACTCAGACAAGGAAACAGTCTCACAGAAAGCAGAAACAAAGTTAGTCATAGCTTCGATCGAGCCTACTCAAGGTGAGTGGCGCAAGGTCGAAAAGAAAAAGGGGAGAAAAACATGAAGTGTGAGTCATTTACTCACTACCGGAATCCAGTTTTTCTGCCTTTTTCTCCTTTCTTCTTTCCTTTTCCTCTTCTAAATGCACATTTGCTTTTGTAAAGTTGCATGGGGTGCGAAAGCACTTGAGCCCAATGGGCACCTTATGGAAATGCTTCAATGCATCTGCATGTGTAACTTTTCATTTTTTAAATAAAAGGTTACCTGATTTTTTCTTTGGAAAAAATAAATTGTCTGTCCTAATAAAATGATTCAATATTTTAAATAATCTCATTATATTAATTTTAAAAATAATAGTTGTGTAATTCTTTCAAAAGTTAAATAAAGGAATTCTTATTACCAAACTAATGATTATTAATCACTATGAAAAGGCTGTAGGTATTATTGTAATCGATTTGCTTTGGAATATAAGCTGGTCTAAAAAATCTAGATGATTAAACCTAAAGTCTTGCTATGTTTTAATTCACTTTTTCCTCGCCTATTAAACATTGACGAGGTTTTTCTGTTAGGGAAATAAATTTTTTAAGGTTTTATTTGGGTTCATATTGAAGAAGTCTTAGAATAAGGATAAGTGATACATGGAATTTCATGTTCAAATGAACCAATACTACTTTACCTTAACAATAATTTCTTAACAATCTGTGTTAAGTAAATATTACAATAAAGTGATTATTCTCATTTTGTAAACATTTTGTAAACATGTAAACATAGGTGTTGCATACATATCAACACTAATAAACCAATACTACTTTAATTGAGTAATAATTTCTTAACATTTTATGTTAAGTAAATATTAAAATAAAGTGACTATTCTCATTTTGTAAACATTTTCTAACAAAACTTTCTAAACATGTAAACATATGTGCTGCATACATGTCAACACTTTTGCCTGACATGTACGTGTCAACAATATGGCATGGCTCGTGTTGTCAACAGGGGAAAATCTGTTTTCAGCTTACGCTAGACATAAGGAGAACCAGGGCTCTCGTATCACAAGGAAGCCAATTCCAACAATCCAGAAGTCTGACCAGACCTGCGATATAGTTAACAAATGCAAGTATAACCTTTAGCAAAACCAACCACGAAATCAACTTAAAGAGTATCCTCACACCTGTTCGCAAGTGGTTCTGAAAGGCTGGTTGGGTGGAGAAAGGAAACATTGTCTTCGAGTATTAAACGAAGAGTCATCATAAAATACACAGCCCTAAGCCTGTGAGGGCTCGTTCCGCAGGGATGAATCCGCTAATGGAGGCTCGCTCTGTCAGGCATAACTCGGTTGGAATATCATCCCTAAACGCGCAGTTCCTATAGCATCGTTACCAAGGGGTTGTAAAAACTGGTCGATATCTTCTCATATCTCATTTTTCAGCTTGATCTGATTCAGATGTTACCTTTATCTCCATGCAATATTAAGATGTTTCTCATCCTGCAAGCTTAGAATGTGATAACAATTAATTAGCTATTTAGCAAACCGTAACCCAAAGGAGAGCTAAAATCCAATTTTTACATGCGCAGTTAAGAAAAAAAGAACGAAGGAGAGGCAAAACCACTTTTTACACGCTCAATTTAGCATGCAGGAACTAAAGGAAAGTAAAACCAATTTATATGCACAACAATGGAAAATCTCATATAATTTTTCCTTTACAATTTTTCATAGACAAAATAAAACAACTATTTTTTTCCCTTTTTACTTTAAAAAATAGAATTTATGTTGAAACCACAATTTTTTTCTTTGTTTCCTAAAATCAACACAGACATCAACATTACTAAACAAACTGTTCATGGTCATTCACGAACATCTTTTCATCAATTTCTCGTGTATCATGAATTGCATGATAAGTACTTTTTGTAATTCTTATGTTTGAAACGAGAAAGTCTTTTTTTTTTTAATTTTATTTTTAGAATGAGAAAGGTTTCTTCCGTAAAAACACCCTCAAAATAATTAAATCTCATTGTAAAATGTTTTATAAAAACCATTAAAACACCTTTAAATTACAAACGGATAAAATTCGAAATTCCAAAATCATATTGACATAGATATAATAGATATAATAAATGTCGTGTCCATAGTCCCAATTGGAAATTCCAAAATCATATTCACATAGATATAATAGATATAATAAATGTTGTATCCATAGTCCCATCTCTATATGCTTCGACTTTCCAGCTTGATATTTTAAGCTTGGAAATGGGCTTTTCTTCATAACATACATTACCCGAGTATAAAACTTTTCAATGGCATTTAAAAAGGTCATCGTTTGAAGTATCGTTTGAAGTATGAAGAATGATTGATGTTACACGCACATAAACTATACGATCAACTCCCTTACTTGATTCTTTTAATGAATTGAGTACAAATTAGTCGAGACATGAACAAAGTAGGATCTTGTAAAAGGAAAAAAATGTAGTGAGATCAAACCAGAGGGATTATTGAGAAATGTTATGGCAATTAATTCTCCGGATTAATTTTGGGTAGTTATTGGAGTCCAGAAATTCCTTGGAATCTATATGTATGAATATGTACACATTGTACATCATTGATTGAGATTGAATAATATAATTTTGTTTTGGATTTCAATCTCTTGTGTTCTACACTAGTATCAGAGCGAAAATTTTATCCGCCTGTTAATTGAGGTGAGCCACTAGTGCGGTCAGTGAGAGGGAGTTTGCATACATGGCAAAGAGACGAAATATTGCCACGATTTTTCTGTCATAAGAAGTCTTTGCCTTGAGGGAAGGGGATCGAGGTGGCTTGTAGCTCTGGTTCATTGCAATGAATGAAGAGCAGATGTTGGATTTCGAAGTTATAAGGACAACAAGAATCTTGAAGTCATCAGCAGAGTGCCAGATTATATGTTACTAAGATGGATCCCTAAGATTATTTTATTGATGGCTGTTGGTGATTTCTCTACCACCTACTACGACATTTTGGTATGTGTTTCTAATTAACCCTTCGGTAATTCACAAGCCTAACACTTCTTGTTGGAAGGGATAACTGGTTGAGATTTTTATCCAACCTAACAGCCTTTGAGTTAGAAGCAAAAAATCGAGTTTTATTGTTATGATGGTAAGCGATTATGAAGTTTGGTAATTGTCTCTGAATAAGAAAGATTAGGTGGTGATAGGCTGTATGCAGCAGGAGTAGCACTGTTCAAGAAATGTTAAGGTTCTTTGGTTCTTAATTGGTGAAGCCGTCAAATGAAGGTTTGTCTATCAAAGTCATGATAGAGGAGGCGTCGTCCGATGGTAAAGGCTGTGCTCATCATCAATCTCGGCGAATATTGTTGAGTGTGTTGAAAATATAATTTCAACTTGACGTGCTGCATTTAATTCACAAAACCACCAAACTTTATCGGACCGCTTTTCACGAAAAGTGGTTTTCCTCCGAACGTTTTTCACTAAAAGTGGTTTTCCTTCGAACAGACCCGATAAAACCCTGAGCTGATGCATCTCCACAGTACATTTTCCAAAACCATTGTTTATCGGAGCGTAAACTTCAACAAAAATGGGCCTTCCGATATTGACCACAGCCGTCAGATTGAAAGGATGATGGATGTCCGTTCGATTAAGCCAAAGTTGCATACAGGGCCTATAGGGAATGACATTGCCTGATGTTTTTGGTTGACCGCCAGTAAAACATAAACGAAACTAAATGTGTTCGTAGAGTATTGGTAAAGAGTTTTAATTTTAATGTTTTTTATTTTTTAGTATGGGCATAGTAAAACGTATTTATGTGTTATGTTTTTTTATGTATTGCATATGCATTGTAATGCAAGGGAAGGAACACATAGCAGTGCGAAACAAAAACCAGAGCAGAGGGCGAATGTAAGTTTGCTAAAGAAAAAGGAAAGGCAATGTAAATGCAGCGTGAGGGAAAAATATTTGTAGTAGAGCATATGTAAGGGATTTCTTTTACAACAGTAAATCCATGTAATTTTCTTATTTACAACAGTAAATGTAAATGAAAAATTTACACACAACAGTGTAATTTTTTTCAAAAGGAGATAGAGTAATTTTTTTTTGTTGAAATGTTCTTGGTGTAATCCTTGAAATGTTCTTGGTGTAATCCCTCAGACGGAGCAAGAATATTTTTGTAACAATAGTTGTCTTCCATTAATGAATACAAAGCTTTTGTGGGTGTGTGTAATACTTTGTTCTCAAAAAATAATTTGTTTAAGCTTCCCTGTGTTAAGATCCTGGAGAAAAACAGAGCATTGTTCTCTGTTCAGGTTATTTGTTTTGGAATTTATCATAAAATTCCCAACAGTGGTATCATAGCTTGTCCAGGCTCTTTGAATGTGTCAAAGAAGCTGAATGAAGGATTTATTGTTGCAACAGATTCTCCAATAAAGTGAAGTCTCACGCAAAAGGATCCAGATATTTCTCAAGTTAATTTTTGTGTTGCTGTTGAAGAAACAGTCAGTTATTTTTAAATACACAGTCAAGTATTTGAAGCATAGTTTAGAGAGCAAGAATGGCTAGCACCAGCACTAGCATGGGTATCTTTAATACTCAATTCCCACAGTTTAATGGAAAAAACTGTGACTATTGGGCAATAACCATGAGAGCCTTGTTTGCCTCACAAGATTTATGGGAATTAGTTGAATATGGGTTTGAAGAACTAGCAGATGAAAATGAGTTTAATAGATTAACTCAGGCAGAGAAAGATCTATTAAGAGAAATAGGAAGAAGGATTCAAAAGCCCTCATATTTTTATATCAAGCAGTGCATGAGAGTGTGTTTCCAAGGATAGAAACAACCAAGACATCGAAAGAAGCATGAAAAACCCTCAAGACAACCTATCAAGGCATGGAGAAGGTGAAGACAACAAAACTACAGTTGCTGAGGAGAGATTTTGAGAATCTTTGCATGAAGGAGTCAGACAATATTGACTCATTCTTCACACATGTAATTGGTCTGGTCACACAGATAAGGACTCACGGAGAATTTCTTGAAGAAAGGACGATTGTGGAGAAACTATTGAGGATCCTACCCTCAAAGTTTGATGTGATTGTCACCACCATAGAAGAGACAAAGGATCTCTCAAACTTCTCAGTTGATGAGCTACATGCATCATTGATAAAACATGAGCAGAGGTTGAGTAGAAATGAAAACTCATCTCTAGAGAAAGCCTTCAAGACCCAGATGTCTTTTGGAAGAAAAAGAGGTCAAGGCAGAGGAAACAAGAGAGGAAGAGGCAGAAGCCAAAAAAGAGGTGGAAGAAATAGTCCAGCAAATGCTCAAGGAAGAGGCAGCAATCCAAATCAGAACCAAGGCCAAGGCAGCAGTCAACAAAGTGGACAACATCATGCTCAAGGACAAAGGTATGATAAATCCAATGTCCAATGTTATTATTGTAAAAAATATGGGCATTATGCCAATGAATGTAGGAAGAAGCATCATGATATGACTAATAGATGAAGTGAAAATATCACTAGAGAAAATATCAGCCAAGATAATGTTCTTTTAGCTTGTAACATGCCTAAAACAAACAGTGATGATATATGGTTTCTAGACTCTGGTTGCAGCAACCATATGATAGGAAACATAGCCTGGTTTTCTAAATTAGATCAAAATGTGAAATCACAAGTCACACTTGGGACTGATAGTAAAATTTCTGTTATGGGAAAATGAGAAGTTAAAATATTTACAAAGAAAGGTGAAAAGAAAACCATAGCAGATGTCTATTATGTTCCTGGAATGAAATGTAACCTCTTGAGTATTGGTTAGCTTGTTCAAAAGGGGTACAATGATTTCGTTGTAAATGATGTATGAACCATCATGGATAGAGCACCGAGCAAAAGATGTATTGCTGAAGTGAAGATGACGAGGAACAAGATGTTCCCTCTCAGAATAAAGGCAAATTTGAAAACCAAAGAAGTAATTGCAGCAGTTACCCAAGAGGCTTTCCAAAGGGAACGAAAGGATGAAAATTGGTTATGGCACTTGAGATTTGGACATCTCAACTTTGGAGGTCTTAACTTGTTGAGTAGAAAAGGAATGGTAAGAGGATTACCATTGATAGAGAAACCGGACAACCTTTGTGAAGGTTGTATCTTGGGGAAACAACACAGGGAAATTTTTCCATCAGGGAAAAGCATAAGGGTAGAGGCACCGTTAGAGATTGTTCACTCAGATGTATGTGGACCGATGCAAACTCCATCACTAGCATGCAGCCAATATTTTCTAACATTCATTAATGATTTTACTAGAAAAACTTGGGTTTATTTCATGAAGAACAAAAGTGAAGTGTTTGAAAAATTTTAAAATTTCAAAGCACTTGTAGAAAATCAAAGCGGGATGCATATCAAAGTTCTAAGAACTGACAAAGGAGGTGAGTATATCTCCAAGGAATTCCTACAGTTTTGTAGAGAAATGGAATTCACAAACAGTTTACCACTATGTACACCCCGCAGCAAAATGGTGTTGCTGAAAGGAAGAACATGACCATTATGGATATGGAAAGGAGCATGTTAAAGGAAAAGCATTTGCCAAATGATTATTGGGCTGAAGTTTTACACTGTGCAATGTATATTTTGAATAGGTTTCCTACAAAAGCAGTGATGAATAGAGTGCCGGAAGAAGCATGGAGTGGTAGAAAGCGAGGAGTCACCCACATGAAAGTTTTTGGATGTGTGGCTTATGCACACATTCCAGATCAGCTAAGGAGGAAGTTGGACAACAAAGGGGAGAAATGTATTTTCATTGGATACAGTGTGGAATTCAAAGCTTACAGGTTGTATATCCCATCTACCAAGAAGTTTTTTGCGAGCAGAGATGTTCAGTTCATTGAGGACGAAGCTTGGGATGGAAGCATAAAGAAAACAATGAATGTTAAAAACTATTTGTCTCATGATGAAGATGACGAGGAGATGGTTGAAACACATCCCCAAATAGCAGTGCCATCATAAGGGCAGCAAGGAACACCCTTGAGGAGAAATGAAAGTGCTTCTCCAAGCACACCACAAGGAGGAAATTCAAGTGCTTCTTCAAGCACTTGCACACCAAATGAACGAGGTAAGAAGTTCAGAAATTTAAGTGATATTTATGAACAAGAGGCAGCAAATGAAGGTATGGATTCTTTGTTTGCTTTATATTGTCATATTGATGATCCTATTCATTTCGAAGATGCTATTAAGGATAATAAATGGATAGAAGCTATAGATGAGGAGATCAATGCCATATAAAGAAACAAGACATGGGATTTGGTTGAACTACCAAAAGGAAAAGAAGTCATTGGAGTTAAATGGTTTTATAAAACCAAGAGTAATGCTGAAGGCAAAATATAAAGACACAAGGCAAGACTTGTTGTCAAAGGATACAAGCAACAGTATGGGAGAGACTATGAGGAAACTTTTGCACCGGTTGCAAGAATGGAAATAGTGAGAGCAATGCTATCCATAGCAGCACAAAACAAGGGGAAAGTTTATCAAATGGACGTGAAGTCAACATTCCTAAATGTAGTGTTAATGGAAGAGGTTTACATTGAACGACCTCTAGGCTATGAAAAGAAAGGCCAAGAGCACAAAGTGTGCAGATTGAAGAAATCTCTTTATGGGTTGAAGCAAGCACCAAGAGCATGGTATAGTAGGATATATTTGTATCTACTGGAAAATGGATTTGAAAAGTGTGAGGGAGAACCTTCCAAGACCATTTTGAGGCATTAAATAAAGTTTTGGGGGTGTAAAATTTTATCACTTTATCATTGCACCTTTTCATGTTGTTCTATGCACAAAGATATTTCCAAGGGTTTATTAAGCATGTTAGTCGAAGTCCATATGCAAAATTTATGCCACTCAGAAGTTGACCTTCTATTTTCACACCTATAATTCGGGAAAGGGGCTAGAAACAGGTTTTTCATGTAAAAGACTTTAGAATGTTTTATATTGTAACTCTTATTAAGATTTGATGTAGTCAAACTTAACCACTAGTAGTTTACCAACCTCCTGCATGCATTCTATGATTGGTTTTAATAATTCAAAGGACATAAGATGATATATTTAAGGGAAATGATAGAAAAGAGATGGGGAATCTACTTTTCAATAGGTCCCTTTTTCATCTTCCTATGTAGTGAAATGATACCACGTTTATTACTTATGTGACCATATTGCACTATTATATTACATCCAAACACTAATACTTGCATATTATTAAGTCACTACAAAAATCTTAACACATGGCCCACATATGGATATTTCCATCATACTTGTCTAAGCATTAACTAGTTGGGAGTTGGCCTTGATCTCCAAACTAACAACCCTTACTAGCATGTTAACAACATTTAAATAATACGATTGGATACATGTCAAGGGTCACAACTAGTATATTATATGGTTTTGTAAATGAGCAATGATTTTCTAAATGATGAAGTATCCCTTGTATATAAATGAATGAGATTCACATAGTGGTAGTAGTTGCACCTCCTTCGTAGGAATACATAGGAGCACATTCTTAATCGCTTATATAAGGAACCATCATAGACAATGTAAACCAAAACTGGGATTTGGTTGATTGACATATGTTTCCTAAGGGTGAATAATATTCTGAGAAATATGGGTTCTACTTTGTAATTTATTTCCAAGAATGAAAAGGATTCACTTGGAATTTATAAATCTATATACACCTTTTCATAATTTTCTATTTCTTAATTATTGAATAATTTCAAGCTTGCAGAAAATTGAAAGATTTAATATTTAGAAGAATTATTATAGTCATTCAATTTTCTAACATGTTATTAGATAATCATATATATTTATATTTGCATTTATTCTTTGTTGGGTGTGTGTTATATTCTTTCCATAACTACCTCCACACATTGTGTGTTGTGCCAGGCGTAGTGGGGGGGTCACACGAGGGATGGTAGCCCCCCATTCGGGTGTATCGACCCCTAAACGGGTCATGGATAGTGCCCCAAAATTATTCTTTTGCGCCAGACCGGTAGTGCCCCAAGATTATTATTTTGTGCCAGACCCAAAGACAGTAGGTAGACCAACCCATGGTTTTGTGCATTACACATGGTTTTAGGCATGATGGTTTTCTTCCCACAATATTTTGTAAATTTGGTCATGGGAACTACAATTATGTTCTAATTCGGGGTAGTGGAATGGGGTGTATGAATTCTTTGACATGTATATTTTTGTATTGTAACATTGAAGGGAAAAGAATGAAAAATCAATTTGGTAGTCCCAGTTTTGGGATCTAATGGAAAATATTTATGTGTACTTTTTATATGTTCTCGCAGTTGTATGTTTTAGAGTTCGTTTATAAGTAATTTTTGGCTAGGGTTAAAACCTACATTCTTGATGTGAAATATGGTAGACAAGTTGAGTGACTTAGAAAATATACCACCTCATTAGTAAATTCCTTCTTGTATTTAAGGGCAAGGTGAAAGTGTTGTATATAGATGGTTTATTTATATATTTTTTTTCCCTATGGTTCATGAATACCCTTGGTCACTGGGTAGCTGCTACATCCACTTTATTAATATCTATGGTGGACCCCACCCAAAGGGGATCAACACCCGTCAACCATATTTACCTGACCTGACCCTGTGACCTCCCATATGGCGAGGCCCCGACTTGACCGATTGAGCTAACCCTTGAGGCTTGAGTGATTATTTTTAGTAAGGATGGAAAAGTGTTTTAAAATATAAATTAAGGCATATAATCCGTTGCCATATATGTTGTATTTTTTATTTTAATACAGGAAAGTGTTGTATATAGATGGTGTATATAGATGGTTTATTTCACTTAGATATTGGATTAGGAATTAAGAAAATCAATGAGAGATTATTTTAGTAAGGATGGTTTCTTTTCCTAGCAAATAATCACAAAAGTGTTTTAAAATCTGAATTAAGGCATATAATCCCTTGCCATATATATTGTATTTGTATTTTAAGTGTTGTACATAGATGGTGTATATAGATGGTTTATTTCAGGTGGAATTTCACTTGGGTATTGGATTGGGAATTAAGAAAACCAATGAATGATTATTTTAGTAAGGATGGTTTCTTTTCCTAGAAAATAATCACAAAAGTGTTTTAAAATCTAAATTAAGGGATATAATCCCTTGGCAAATATATTGTATTTTGTATTTTAATATAGGAGCAACTGATACAACTTCAACTCAACTTCAAATTGATAAGATTTAATATATCCTCCATTCTTGAAGAAGCATACCTCATCATAAAGGGATCTTGGAAGTTTGGTAAGTGGAGAATTTGTTTAAAACATAAGGTGTTCTTGACATGTCAAAATTTCGCTTTAGATTTTGAATCTAGTAAAAGATATATTATGTCAAAGGGAAAATGTAAAGGATGTGATGTTCATAAAATTGGAAAACTAACTTAGGATAACATTGATATTTAGATCTGAGTCAGGAAATGACTAGCCTAAGAGTGGTTTGGTATTACAAGGATTTGGCTAAACTTTTTCTATTGAAATGACAAATTCAAAGTGGTTTTATATTACAAGGAAGTGGTTTTATATTACAAGGATTTGGTTGAACATTTTCTATTGAGTCGGGAAATGACTAGCCTAAGAGTGGCTTGATATTACAAGGATTTGGCTAAATTTTTTCTATTGAAATGACAAATTCAAAGTGGTTTTATATTACAAGGATTTGGTTGAAATATTTTCTATTGAAATGACAAATTCAAGCTAAGAAAAGAATTGAAGGCAAAGCATAGAATTGAGGTTTGGTTGGAGTTGATTTGGATGCAAAATATAAAGTATTTAGCATAGATGGAAGACATTTTTTTCACATCTAAATATTCCATTGAGATAATAAATGAAAAAGCGGCCAGAATAAGAATACAAAAATTATTTAATGAGTGTAATAAAAGTAACTAGGGAAACTAGCCACTTATAAATTTATATAAATACACAACCTATGCTAAGAGAGTACTTATCACAACAATACTACACAATTCAAAATTCAATATAAGAAATTAATTGAAGAGAATCGACATACTACTTATCACAACATTAGTACACAATTCAAAATTCAATATAAGAAATTAATTGAAGAGAGTGGATTGGTATGATTGGAATGGTATGAAAAATATCGGTACCTAGCATAGATGGAAGACATGGTTTTTCACATCTAAATATAAAATTGAGATAATAAATGAACAAATGCCCAAAATAAGAATACAAAAAATATTTAATTAGTATAATAAAAGTAACTAGGACAACTAACCTAGCATAGATAGAAGACATGGTTTTTCACATTTAAATATTCAATTGAGATAATAAGTAAACAAATGCCCAAAATAAGAATACAAAAAATATTTAATTAGTGTAATAAAAGTAACTAGGACAACTAACCATTTATAAGGAATACTTATCACGAAAATTAGTTCCTAAGAAAAATGAAGAATTCCATAAATAATAGATAATAAGATGACAATGTAAATATAATGTAATGATAAATTAACCTATACAATTTTATAAAGATGCATATCCTAAACTCATTGGTGCAATATCCATGATCAATGAGAAGAATGACAATCTTTATTTAAGAATATATTATCTATTTTATAAATTAAATTATCTTAATAAAAATTGAGAATCAATCTAATACATTAAAATATTTAACTTCACCAAATTAAAAAAAAAAAATTATTAAAAATTAATTAAATTAAAATACTTTTAAAATTATTATTCTCCATTATAATCTATATATAAAATTTTAAATAACAATATTCTTAATTTTAATGATTTATTTTCACTTTATTATATACATTCTTAACCATAAATAGCTTACTCATATTCGATACTCAATATTATAAATAATATAATATCAATTTTAATTAACTAGTATGAAATAAATTAAACATGGAAATAAATCGAAACCCTTCATTTATATGTATAATAATCAGATTGAATTCTAAAACACCTATTATTAAAAAATATCCACGGACGTGTTCTACGTTATTGATAATGCACCAAGTATATCTTATGGCTCAACGTTATGCTTTGAATCTATTCAATGTTAACTTATGTACTCTCGTTTGTCATGCTCCCCGAAACTTGAAGGATGTAGCCTCTTTATCTCTTACAACATTGTTTTCTTTAACCATTATCTTTTGTTTTGTTCGACCATTACCTTGCAAAGCAATTGTTTTGTTTGACCCATAGTTAGCAAGTTCGGCTATATTGGTTAAAAAAATTCCGAAATACGTTAAAGTTAGGTAATTGGAATTTGGTACTGAATTATGTAAATATAAAGTTTAATAAAAATAAATTATATTTGTACGAAATAGAAACCAAATTTGCGATGGATTTCCAAAGGAAATTTTTAAATATAAAATTCAATATTTTAAAATTTAAAATAGAAAATTTTATATAAAAAAATTATAATAAATAACAAATTGTATATTAAAAAGAAATTCAGTTATAAAAAATAATAAATTTATATTAAAAAAAAAAAAAATGAACGACATTAAATGGTTTTACCTCAAGTCTATAATTAGTTTTATTAATAAATTTTTGTAACACATCATAATAAATTTTATTTGTAAGTCTTTATAAAATTATTTCAAAATTTTAATGAAATGCTAATCAAAACTAAAATTTAAATTGGATAACTCTGATTTAACATTACCATGCAAAACTATATTTACACTGAAATCAAAGTCATATTATCAAAGCCTCCGAGATGCTTCACACCTTTGTGCTGGGTCCTTGCTGCAGATAATGAGAAATAAAACAAATACCCATAACATTCATATATCTCCCAGCAGCTTAGAGCTGCCAAACACTCCAACCCGAAAGCTGCTCTTCTATGCTTGGCGGGAGAGGACAGTCATTGAAAATGCCAAATAACCCTTACATTCTTTCAATGCTAAATAACCCTTACATTCTCTGAATTCAAGATTATACGATTCATCGATTCATCATTTTTTGAATTATGTGGTTTGAATTAATCACAAAGTGTCTCGGATCTTTGTGATTAATCGACAAGACAATGATAATGATATTTTATACAGTTAATACAGGCACGATATTTCATACCATTTTATACCACAGTTTTATCCCATTATCGTAGTAAGAGGGTTAGAATGAATATTATCCATCAGCTGTGAAACAGTTGGAGATTATGTGTTTACCCACATAACACGCGTTCTGCTTCTCTTGACTCCTGCCTAGTCCTCTGTTTGGACAGCCTAGTCGGAGTTTCAAAACTGCGTGACCTGCGCAACGATGAAATTCTGTTTTAGATTGAAAAGTTCAAGATAGAACAGAAAAGTTTTAATGCATGGAATGATAAATTGACAGAGACGACTCTAATATGATAGAAAGAGCAAACATCTTACCGATAACATAAAACTGTGTTCCAGCAATGAGAGCGGATTCTGGATATATAGCTTTTGCCAAGATTTTATTTCTTAAACATAATCTCCCCACCATCGTGTTTAAAAGACGTTTTATCTTTAATCAACCAACGGTTATATTTTATTATAATTTTTTTAAATTTGAACACCAACCTGTTTAAAAGACGTTTTATCTCTAATCACCAACGGTCAGTTATATTTTATTATAAATGTTTTAAACTAAATTTGAACACCAACCTGTTTAAAAGATGTTTTATCTTTAATCACCAACGGTTATATTTTATTACAGATTTTTTAAACTTAATTATTGGTTCGTAGATCGGACGTCCAAGCACTTATTTGACATATAAATTTTGTAAATTACTTTGGAAACAAATAGTTGTTGCCTTAGTTGTTATTTTTACACCGAAGTTCTTCTTTCTATGGAGTTGTTATTTTAACAAGTTGCATGAAACGTCACACAAACAAGTGGCACTCTAAACAGATGCGTGGGTTTAATTACGTCAAAGGTTCGATTCCTCCGGACATGGTCTCAAAGTTGTTTGCTCCACCATACCCCACCCATTTCTCTGTGGGCGCTCCATCTCCACGCTCAGCACAGAAGCCTGCTTCCCCTTCTAATATTCAAATCCCATTCAAATATTCAAATATGTGGTTCGATTCACCACATTGAGCCAACGATTCCACTCAGCCAGAATTCAAACAAAGGCATTCTTTCTAGCTACCCATAGAATCAACCGCTATGGAAACTCTATACTGCTACTGCGTTAATGGTTGAATTCGTCCGAATGTGGTTCTCACTCGTTTTCTCCACCATCGCCGCGGCCATTTCTCTGTCGGCACTCCATTTCCATACTCGGCACAGAAGCCGCCCGCTTCCGTTTTAAATTTGCGGTTCGATTCACCACATTGAGCATCGATTCAACTCGAGGAGTGGAACAAGGCCATTCTTTCGTGTTATGGGGAGAATTAACTCTGCCGAAACTCTATGCCCGCTACACCATCGACGGTGCGATTCCTCGGGACGTGGTCTCTCAATTGTTAGATCCACCATCCCCGCGGCCATTTCTCTGTCAGCACTCCATCTCCAAGCTCAGCATAGAAATCTGCTTTCCCTTCAAATTTGCAGTTCGATTCATCACATTGAGCCATCGATTCCACTCAGCCAGAAGCCGAACAAGGCCATATTTTCAAGCTATGGAGAGAATGAACCTCTCCGAAAACCAACCCAGCCAGCCCTCTGTGGCTCGATTGAGACGCATTCTTAGTGAATTCACTCTCCATTCATCGACCAACAAGCGACTAATACCTACATGCACTGAGACTCTGTTTCTAAGGCATTCCACTTGCAAGAGATCCCGCGGCCCCCTTTCACCGGTTATGGGTTGCCATGCGCCATGGGGTAGAACTGAACTGAGAGATGGTTGGAGGTTGCCATGCGCCATGGGGTAGAACTGAACTGAGAGATGGTTGTGCTACAGATGCCTCCACTCGAAGCATTCTGTCATAACCCTCCATACTAACATTACATAATAATAAAAAAATTTTATTACATTATATATATACATTTCTATAATTAGGGCTTGTCATGATAATCGACTTGATAATATCGGATGTGATTAAAGTGAATAGATACGGCATATCTAACTCCTGTCGGTTGATTGTCCTTGGTCGCTTTACACGGTACATACCAAACCGTTTGGCGGCAGGTTGAGGCGCTCCATGAGTGACACCTGGCATCCTTAGTCCACGCTAGCGATCAGCGTTACTGAACCTTGAGTTGGTAGCTGGGGACTTTAATGTCTCAGTCCCACCACACCACCTCTCGGGATTCTCACTGTGATCATCGGCCAGGATCACTTCCAACGATCGAACGGTGGAAGATTGGTCTGCCTCGGATGGTGGGATACTTAGGGTTTCATTTCACGCAGTTCTGGTCATGTTCATTGCTACAGCTCTGCAGTTGCAGTCTTCGCTCCGGCGTCGCTGACATGTTCGGGAGGCCATTATCATGGCATTTCTGGTTCAACTCACCGGTGTATTGGAGGAACTCTAGAGACGGCCTGTTGGCGGCGAAACCCTCCCTGTTCCTTGCCCTTAACCCCATCTGTGACAGGTAATGCGTTTCTCCTTAGTTTATTTACGACATTAATTCATTATTTCACTATATCTATGTGCATATGCTAACTACCGGTTTATCACTGATTGGAGCAGGGTAGCTGGTCGACGAGGCCGCGGTTACGAGGATTAAACAACATTTCGACCTTCAACCCCTTAACCGGTAAGCACTCTACCACCGTAGGTTTGCACTATTGATTCAACCTGGAAGTTCGACTTATATTGTTTTCCTCTGCCAGGGTTTTGTCAATCTTATGATTGTTTGGCGCTATGGCCGCACCTCGGCAAGATTTTCTTTCCATTCACTGTTATCATTATTTGGGATTGAAGCCCAGGTTGCGGTTTGGAATAGTTTGATCATAGGGTTTTGAATTCGGTCATGGTCTGTCATATAGCTCAGCTCGTATGACTGTAATTTGTTCGATTGCTCAATAGACATATTGTAATGGATTTAGTATTTAAAGGCCGAGGTTAATATATTGGAATTATGGGTTTGTTTCCATTTGTCGAACAGGCTTTGCATATTACAGGTCTTTTGCTTTTCTTTACTGTTTAGCATATTTATACTTTGTTAGCGCACAGTGTCGCTCCTCACGAGCCACCGAGTCTCCTCATGATATGCACTGGTTATTTACTTCTATTTTAATGAACTGTACCGAGGGTTTTGGTTTGCGGTCCTGCTCTTTCTGAGGTTTCCGCCTCTCGGAGGTTAGATGATACATGGATAATGCGTTGATAATGAAACTTATGCATTTTATGGTTGATATTTGATTAATTTCGAATGAGAGATCCTTATTAATAAATCTGGTATGTTTATGTATGGAATGAGGAGGAAGCCTGTTACGGTCCAGTAACGGCTACACCTTTAGTGGTTTACCACTCCTCATTATTATTTGGTGAATGACTGTTAAATGTTCATGTCGAACTCATCGTTATATGTTCTTTCGTTTTGGTGTTAAATAAGTTTATCCGCCCCGCGGATGGTTTGACCTTTAGTCCTTAAATGACATTATACCGGCGCCATACAACCAGGGGTTCTCACCTGTGTATGCGGCTAACCGGACTCTTCTACAGTTATGAGTTTCAGCGGTTATTCTCTCAGTTCTTGCATTGTACATTTATTACAGTATTTCGTTTTCTTAAAACCCTTATCGAATCTATGATTCTTATGAGGGTTTAAATTGCTGCTTATAAGGAAATGTATAAATATGTTCACAGGATATCGTATCGATCCTCTTTGGCTGCTACATTCCGAATATAGAAGATTTCATTATGAACATATGTGTATTATTTGTTCGCTGTTTCGATACTTGTATAATTATGGCCAATGTATAATTCACTGCTCATACAGTTCCATGTTAGGAATGCATACTTATTTCAGATGCTACTATATAGCGTAGGTTTCAATATGAATACCCTAATTCATACCCAGTACAGGTAATTCAGGCATTCTATTCTATTTTGACACTTAATAATTACTATTCTTTATTTCGCACACTTTAATTAGTCTAAACGTAAGATACAAGATATTGTTCAACTTCTCGATCTCTGTTTCTTTCTATTGTTTTATACATTATATGTACCTACTAGAGGCATTAATCATTACCGGATTATTCCCAGTAGTACACAGGTTCTGATTTACAGCTCAGAAGCCATACTCACAGCAACTATAAACAGATTCCTAGGACTACAGGATAATAACTAGTCTTCCAGAATTAATAAAAATTACAGATACTTACCTGTGTATCCTGGTCTTTTATTTCTGCACTTCTACAGTACGTAGAAGGTAATTGAATGCTTGATGTCCTCCCAGCCACGAGACCAGTCCTTCGAACTGAGTCTCTCCCTCAAGCTCTCTTGCCGGCCACAGCCTCAGCAATATGAAACACAAATATGCCTGTGCTATCTGGTCCTCACCAGACATAGCACACTCTTCTTCTGCTCCAGTGCCTCCTCTTTTCTTCCCCGTTTTTTCATTAACAACCCGGGTCTTTTCTTCTTTCCCCTTTTCTATGGGAAAGAAAGAATAGTTAGGGTTTTCCCTAATATGCTGGCAACTGTTTTTCCTTTATCTTTAAGCAGGAAGAGTAAACAACTTTTCATATAAAGTTACTGTGTTCACATATATCATGCAATTCATATTATACCATTTGCACAAATAATATTTTCATCATTTTCAAGAAAATAATAAATTCTGTTATTTTTATTCACCCATAAGGTAAATAACAATTTATTCATGTAAAAATGTCTGGTCATTACATCTCCTCCCCCTGAGATTGGACACCGTCTCGGTGTCTCACAGATCCGAACAGATCGGGATAGGTCCTTTTCATCAATTCCTCATCTTCCCAAGTGGCCTCGTCAGGTCCAAAATGTCGCCATTGCACCTTAACTTGGGTAATAACTCGTTTCCGCAGCTGCACTTCTCTCTGGTCGAGAATGCTCAGCGGTTCAACCATAATCTCTCCTTCCGGTTCGACCTGCAACACACAATTCCTTGAATTAGTTTCCTTTTCATATATAAATTTTTACTGAATTTATTGTAACAATCACCCACCTGGATCTCTTGCCATCGGATCACATAATTAGGGTCATACACATATTTCTTTAGAACATAAACATGAAACACGTTATGGACTCGGATGTGACTGGGCAAGGCCAGTTGGTAAGCTACTGGTCCGACCCTTGCTAAAATTTCAAAGGGCCCACAATATCGGGGTGCCAACTTAGCGCATCCACTCCACTGTAAAGTACTTCTTTTGGCCTGAATTCGAATGTACACGTGGTCCCCAACCTGAAACTCTTTAAACCTTCTCTTTCGATCAGCGAAATTCTTTTGTCTATCTTGGGCAGCTTTCAAATTAACCCGTACCTTCTTTACCATATCCTCCATTTCCTTCAGCATTTCAGGACCTAGACTCAATTTATCTTCCGGTCCTCCCCAACTAGTGGGTGTACGACATTTCCGACCGTACAAAACTTCAAATGGACTCATTTGTGTTGAGGTATGGTAACCGTTGTTGTATGCAAACTCCACAAGATGTAGGTAGTCTTCCCACCTGGTGGGTTGTTGCATGACATAAGCCCTTAGCATATCTTCCAACATTTGATTCACTCGTTCCGTTTGCCCATCAGTCTGTGGATGGTATGCTGTGCTGAAATTGAGTTGAGTTCCTAATTCTCTAAAAAGTGTTTTCCAAAATGCTGAGGTGAATTTCACATCACGATCGGAAATTATTGTTTTCGGAAGTCCATGTAATCTGAATACATTCTGCATGAAAATGTGGGCGATCTGCGCAGCTCTATATGTAGATTGCACCAGTATAAAGTGTGCGGCCTTACTTAGTTTATCCACTACCACGAAAATGGAGTCATTATTTCTTTTTGTTCTGGGTAACCCTGTAATAAAGTCCATGGAGATGATTTCCCATTTCCATTCTGGAACTGGCAATGGTTGTAGCAATCCTGCTGGATGCTGATGTTCAGCTTTAATCTGTTGGCATTCTAAGCACCTTGCCAGGTATTCAGCAATGCTTTTCTTCATTCCAGGCCAGAAATATTCTTTCCGGATTGCTGTTATCATGTTTTGATAACCCGGATGACCTGCATAATGGCTAATATGAAATTCATCCATAATCAGATTTCTAATTCTGTTTTGGTTAGGCACATACAATCTTTTCTTGAAGTAAATCCTTCCAGCATCATCTAACTCATATTCTTGTTGGCTGTCTTTTTTAGCAGATTGCTGTATTTGTAATTTCAATTGCTGATATTCAGTATCTTGATCTGCAATTTCTTTTATCATTTCCATGAAGGGACTTTCCCATCCACTGAAGGAAACTTCATACAAATTATGTATTTTCCGGCTTAAGGCGTCTGCTACCTTATTTTCCTTTCCTTGCAAATGCTTTATGTCAAAATCAAAGCCACTTAGAAATTCCACCCCTCTCGCTTGCCTAGCATTTAAGGTAGGTTGGCTGAAATAATTAGTCAAACTGTGATGGTCGGTATGCAGCAAAAATTTCCGGCCCATGAGATAGTGCCGCCACATCTTTAGGGCATGAATAACGGCAGCCAACTCTAAGTCATAAGCAGAATATTTCTGCTCATGTTCTTTTAGTTTTCGAGACTCGTAAGCAATTAATCTGCCTTCTTGCATCAAGACCCCTCCCAAACCCTCTTTGCTAGCATCTGTACATACTACATAATCCTTGTTGGGATCTGCTATACTTAGAATAGGTGCTGTGGTGAGCAGGTGTTTCAGTTGTTCGAAACGTTTCTGGCAATTTGGGGTCCAATGAAATAGTTTTCCTTTCTTCTGCAGGGAAGTAATGGGAAATTCTACCTTAGAGAAACCTTCCACGAATCTCCTGTAATATCCAGCTAACCCCATGAAAGATCGGGCATCTGCTACATCTTTTGGAACCAACCATTCCATTATTGCTTTTATCTTTTCCGGATCTACTGCAATTCCATCCTTTGTGATTACGTGACCCAAATACTGAATTTTTGCCTTGAAGAAGTCACATTTACTAAACTTAGCGTACAACTGATGTTCTCGAAGGGTCTGCAACACTATTCGGAGATGTTCGTGATGTTCTTCGATAGTGCGTGAGTAAATTAAGATATCATCAATAAATATCAGCACGAACTGGTCCAGAGAAGGATGGAAAATACCATTCATTAAACACATGAAGGTTGCCGGGGCGTTGGTGAGCCCAAACGGCAAAACCACGAATTCATAGTGCCCATACCTGGTTCTAAAAGCTGTTTTTGCGATGTCCTCATCCTTAATTATGATCTGGTGATAACCTGATCGTAAATCGATCTTAGAGAACATTGTCGCGCCTTTTACTTGATCGAACAATTCATCGATTCGGGGAAGAGGATACTTGTTTTTAATAGTCAGCTTATTCAATTGTTTGTAGTCAATACACATCCGGAGGGTGCCGTCTTTCTTCTTAACAAATAACACCGGCGCCCCCCATGGAGACACACTGGGACGGATGTAATTATTGTCCAGTAATTCTTGCAACTGCATTTTTTAATTCTGTCAACTCAGGCACACTCATTCTGTAGGGTGCTCGTGATACTGGTGCAGCCCCTGGTACCAATTCTATAGTAAAATCTATGTTTCTTCGCGGTGGTAGTCCTGGAATTTCTTCCAGAAACACATCTGTAAATTCTTGTATTACAGGGATATTATTCAAAGATGCAGATTTATCCTTGGAGTTGGCATAACCCACTTGAATGGCGTACACTTGACAGCCTTTCCGTACACATTTTACCAACTGATTTGCAGTTATCGGTCGAACCTGCACTGGTCGCCTGATTCCCTGCATTTCCTTGCTGTTTCCTTGTTGATCACTGTAATAAATAATTTTGGTTTTTCAATCAACTAAAGACCAGTGCTTCTCCAACCAGTCCATACCGATTAGAATGTCATAGGAACCCAAAGGGAGTATGTTCAGGTCAGCTGTTATTGGCTGGTCTGCTATAGTAAATGAGCAGTCGTTGATCTTGGCGGTTAGCCGCCGCTTAGCCCCAGTAGCTAATTGCACTAGCCATGGGTTTTTAAATTTAACAGATTGCAAATTACAACGTTCCACTACTTTCGGGTTCACATAACTTAACGTGGCCCCGGGATCAATCAAAACAGATATGGTAAGGTTTGAAATTTTACCTTCGAATTCGACCATGGTTGGCTGATATTCCGCCTGTCGATCTTCCAAGGCCGCATTGATTCTGGGTACGCTTCGACCCACTTCGCCAACAGTTGAGGCTTCATGAATTTGAGACAACTATTCAGTCCCTTTTCGTTGTGGGCAATTTTTGATGTAGTGAGGTCCCCCACAACCCCAGCACTGCACAGGGGGTCTTGCTGTCCCTTCATTGTCCAATCTGATTTGCTGTTCACTGACCTTGGATTCATTTGCAGATCTGAACTTAGATGTAGTTCTGGCTGTAAATCTGTTGTTGGTTCCTTTGCCAGCTCCTTTATTTCCATTATTGCGTACCCCTTTGTTATTTCCAACTGTCTTAAAATTCTTCTTCTCATTCCATTTCCTACTAGCAGTTTCCCCTTTCTGTTTACTTTGCTGATAGCAGATTCTAGCCTTGCAGATTACTTCATCCATCGATTTTGGATTATCAAATTCAATCCTTTCTCGCATATACGGGGGTAAACTACTAACAAATCGCTGCACTTTCGCTTTTTCCTCTCTTATATATGGTACGTAGCAAAGTAAGGAAGTAAAACGGGTGATGAATTCATCCATAGTCTACTGTCCCAATCGCAGATCATGGAATTCTCTGGATTTTTCATCATAAAAGCGTTCTGTTAGATATCTCTCCTTGAAGAACCTTTGGAAATTGTCCCATGTTATGTTTTGCTCTGTAACCCCTTTTACGATTTTCACTTCTTCCCACCGTAAGGTGGCCTTTCCTTGTAATTGAAAAATAGCTAGTCGTGCTTTAAGATTATGATCATACTCATACAGCTGAAAATACTTATTCATATTGATTAACCATGCTTCAGCGGCTTCTTCTTGTTCTCCGTCAAAGTGCGGTGGCTTAATCTTACGGAATTCCCCTTGCAGTTCTACCCTTTGTCTTTTCGAGGTTTGCTGTTCAAATACATTGTCAGAGCGTTCTTCCTGCTCCTCTGATCCTTCAGAGGGTATGTGATGATTCTGCTCTTCCGACATCCTTTGCTGTTCGACACTCGGATTAACTGGTAATTGATTTTGTCTGTCGGACAAACTTTTCAAGATTCTTTCTTGTTCCATTGTTAATCGGGCGTTATCCTCTCGTAATCTAGCCATCTCATTTTTCAACTCCTGCACAGTCTCCAGAATCGCTTGATTTGTGACTCTGGCTTCCTCGCCAAGTTGTACCCACAATTCTGGATTATTTTCTGCACCAGTTGCGCCCTATCCCATTACAGGTCGTCGCGGTGTATTCTCCGCTCTTCTCATGTCTGTTATTCTCAGACTCTGATCCTGTGTAAGAAAACATTCACAAGTAATAAAGAAAATGATTATTTGTCAATTCATTTCCACATGTTCATTCGTCATTGTCTTACCCAGAGGCCACAGTACTATATCTGGGCTCTGATACCATATGTCATAACCCTCCATACTAACATTACATAATAAAAAAAAAAAATTATTACATTATATATATACATTTCTATAATTAGGGCTTGTCATGATAATCGACTTGATAATATCGGATGTGATTAAAGTGAATAGATACGGCATATCTAATTCCTGTCGGTTGATTGTCCTTGGTCGCTTTACACGGTACATACCAAACCGTTTGGCGGCAAGTTGAGGCGCTCCATGAGTGACACCTAGCATCCTTAGTCCACGCCAGCGATCAGCGTTACTGAACCTTGAGTTGGTAGCTGGGGACTTTAATGTCTCAGTCCCGCCACACCACCTCTCGGGATTCTCACTGTGATCATCGGCCAGGATCGCTTCCAACGATCGAACGGTGGAAGATTGGTCTGCCTCGGACGGTGGGATACTTAGGGTTTCATTTCACACGGTTCTGGTCATTTGTTCATTGCTACAGCTCTACAGTTGCAGTCTTCGCTCCGGCGTCGCTGCCATGTTCGGGAGGCCATTATCATGGCATTTCTGGTTCAACTCACCGGTGTATTGGAGGAACTCTAGAGACGGCTTGTTGGCGGCGAAACCCTCCCTGTTCCTTGCCCTTAACCCCATCTGTGACAGGTAATGCGTTTCTCCTTAGTTTATTTACAACATTAATTCATTCTTTCACTATATCTATGTGCATATGCTAACTACCGGTTTATCACTGATTGGAGCAGGGTAGCTGGTCGACGAGGCCGCGGTTACGAGGATTAAACAGCATTTCGACCTTCAACCCCTTAACCGGTAAGCACTCTACCACCGTAGGCTTGCACTATTGATTCAACCTGGAAGTTCGACTTATATTGTTTTCCTCTGCCAGGGTTTTGTCAATCTTATGATTGTTTGGCATTATGGCCGCACCTCGGTAAGATTTTCTTTCCATTCACTGTTATCATTATTTGGGATTGAAGCCCAGGTTGCCGTTTGGAATAGTTTGATCATAGGGTTTTGAATTCGGTTATGGTCTGTCATATAGCTCAGCTCGTATGACTGTAATTTGTTCGATTGCTCAATAGACATATTGTAATGGATTGGGTATTTAAAGGCCAAGGTTAATATATTGGAATTATGGGTTTGTTTTCATTTGTCGAACAGGCTTTGCATATTACAGGTCTTTTGCTTTTCTTTACTGTTTAGCATATTTATACTTTGTTAGCGCACAGTGTCGCTCCTCACGAGCCACCGAGTCTCCTCATGATATGCACTGGTTATTTACTTCTATTTTAATGAACTGTACCGAGGGTTTTGGTTTGCGGTCCTGCTCTTTCTGAGGTTGCCGCCTCTCGGAGGTTAGATGATACATGGATAATGCGTTGATAATGAAACTTATGCATTTTATGGTTGATATTTGATTAATTTCGAATGACAGATCCTTATTAATAAATCTGGTATGTTTATGTATGGAATGAGGAGGAAGCCTGTTACGGTCCAGTAACGGCTACACCTTTAGTGGTTTACCACTCCTCATTATTATTTGGTGAATGACTGTTAAATGTTCATGTCGAACTCATCGTTATATGTTCTTTCGTTTTGGTGTTAAATAAGTTTATCCGCCCCGCGGATGGTTTGACCTTCAGTCCTTAAATGACATTATACCGGCGCCATACAACCAGGGGTTCTCACCTGTGTATGCGGCTAACCGGACTCTTCTACAGTTATGAGTTTCGGCAGTTATTCTCTCAGTTCTTGCATTGTACATTTATTACAGTATTTCGTTTTCTTAAAACCCTTATCGAATCTATGATTCTTGTGAGGGTTTAAATTGCTGCTTATAAGGAAATGTATAAATATGTTCACAGGATATCGTATCGATCCTCTTTGGCTACTACATTCCGAATATAGAAGATTTCATTCTGAACATATGTGTATTATTTGTTCGCTGTTTCGATACTTGTATAATTATGGTCAATGTATAATTCACTGCTCATACAGTTCCATGTTAGGAATGCATACTTATTTCAGATGCTACTATATAGCATAGGTTTCAATATGAATACCCTAATTCATACCCAGTACAGGTAATTCAGCCATTCTATTCTATTCTGACACTTAATAATTACTGTTCTTTATTTCGCACACTTTAATTAGTCTAAACGTAAGATACAGAATATTGTTCAACTTCTCGATCTTTGTTTCTTTGTATTGTTTTATACATTATATGTACCTACTAGAGGCATTAATCATTACTGGATTATTCCCAATAGTACACAGGTTCTGATTTACAGAAGCCATACTCACAACAACTATAAACAGATTCCTAGGACTACAGGATAATAACTAGTCATCCAGAATTAATAAAAATTACAGATACTTACCTGTGTATCCTGGTCTTTTATTTCTGCACTTCTACAGTATGTAGAAGGTAATTGAATGCTTGATGTCCTCCCAGCCACGAGACCAGTCCTCCGAACTGAGTCTCTCCCCCAAGCTCTCTTGCCGGCCACAGCCTCAGCAATATGAAACACAAATATGCCTGTGCTATCTGGTCCTCACCAGACATAGCACACTCTTCTTCTGCTCCAGTGCCTCCTCTTTTCTTCCCCGTTTGTTCATTAACAACCCAGGTCTTTTTTTCTCTCCCCTTTTCTATGGGAAAGAAAGAACAGTTAGGGTTTTCCCTAATATGTTGGCAACTGTTTTTCCTTTATCTTTAAGCAGGAAGAGTAAATAACTTTCCATATAAAGTTACTGTGTTCACATATATCATGCAATTCATATTATACCATTTGCACAAATAATATTTTCATCATTTTCAAGAAAATAATAATTTCTGTTATTTTTATTCACCCATAAGGTAAATAACAATTTATTCATGTAAAAATGTCTGGTCATTACACATTCAGAGAGCCACCTGTAGTCCATGCAAGTAGGCTCTCATACGTGCCACATTGTACATGTTCAATGACACATTCACTATATGTCACGCGTTTGAATTTGCATAAAAATTTGGTTGGTTTTGGGCTACAATGAGCATTGCATCAAAGAAACCCAGAACAATGATTAATATGGTCAAAAGACAAGGACTGCATTAGAGAAACCAAAAACGACAATTAATTTTCGACAATAAAAAGAAAAAACAGAGATTGACAATTAATTTTCGACATTCGAAAAAGAAATAGAGATTTAAGACGTAGCATCATGGGGGAGAACTCGTAATTGGAATCGCAGACCGTGGGGTTGTGATTACTCAAAGAGTTGTAATTAACGTGTTCTGGGTGGAGTTTGGGAGCAGCAAAAGGGCCGTCCAGAGTGTCAACCAGCTTCGAACCGGACAAGGGTCGAGGGCGAGAAACATTTTGAAACCGTACGCTTCTGTGCCTCTTGAAGTGTATGGTCACCATTACCTATATGAGTTTCAGAGCTGCCATCCGATCATCCACAAATATAAAAAATAATGGCAGAGTTTCCGATCCTTGTTTGATAAATAAGAAATAATGGCAGAGTTTTCGATCCTTATTTGATAGATTCTTATTTGAATAATTAATGAAGTATGCATAGACAGAGATATTTACATTTTAACAATTTCCGATAGTAATTCGATAAAATCATGATTTTACCTCTCTTGAATACGTTTTTAACATTTTCCTTTCTTGTTGCAGTAAAATTAACACATTGTATAGCCTTGTTGATATCAGTGACAATAAATCATGGTTTCTCTGAATTTCAAATAAAATAATAATTATATTGTTGTTTCTCGAAATCAGTCAGAGAAAAATTTGCTTTTGCTAAATGGGGAAAAAATATTATTTAAATAATTTAAATAAATTTATTTTTTTATTAGGTTCAATCAATTTACAAGTTATTATTTATATAGTCCATAGCGAAGAACTCGTAACTTAGTGAGTATTGGGAGTTCAGTTAAAACGTGTCAGCAAGGTAGTAAGTATCGGTGACTCGGCAGTTCCGTTAAAGCGTGTCAGCAATGGTCGTGAAGAGAACGGACAATCATATATTTTGGTAAGCAGATTAAGATCATTCACGAAAGATGAAAAGTTGTTCTGACGAAATATAAAAATCGTAATATATATATTTATATATCTTATTATTATAAATTAAAAATTAAAAGAAATTTATGTATATGTTAATTTGCTTTCAAAAATTAATTTATAAAATAGTATTTAAAAGTGTATTTTATTAAAAATGAATATAGATTGGCATAAATATTAGGGTAAGAGTTAATGATTTGTTATATTTAAAATTTTTGTAAATGTATACCAGAAAGAATTTAAAAATCCAAAATTTGACTAATAAATATGTATAAAAAATATTTTCTATATATTAACTACTCAATTTACAAATTATTATCTAATTTTAAATTTATTAAATTCGAAAATTATTCACATCACTATATATAAAAATAATATTATAAACATTAGAACTAATTTCCAGAGAGATACTTTATTATATCTAAAATTATTCACATCATATATATTAAAAATAATATTAATAAACATTAAACTAATTCCAAGAGATACTTTGAAATACAAGTGGCTTATCAACTATAACAACTCTAAATGAGCTCCTTCCACTTCCAATCGAATGATCGGCATGCCTTACAAACCTTAAGAATGCAACATATCAAGACGCTTTTTAGGACACTTGCTTTTATTAAGAGATTGGATTTCAATTTGATGACAATGAGAGACAACAAATCTTCGGCAAAGGATACAGTGGGCGAGGAGCCTGTTGCTGCGAAATAACTACTAATGAGATTGGTCCCTCATCATGGTCTAGGCCAACACATGTGGAAGAGATGCCTCTGACAAAACACTTGACAGAAGCACTAGATAAGTAGTACCAACAGAGAGATCTCTCGACAAAGCTAAGTGAGAATTTGGAGAAGTGTCATTTTAGAATAAAATGCAAAGTAAGTATGTAAAACAAAGGGAGGGTGAATTAATATTATTGTTGGGATATGATATTTGCATGGAGCCATTTTCGATGTTTTGTGAATAGTGTCTAGTAGGAAAGTTTATGAGGAATTTGTCAAAACGAGGCTTGGAGAAGTGAGTGGAAGAACATTGGGGAAGCACATGGGCTATATTTCTCATGTTTAACTTTCATTGAAAGGATAGATCAATGTGGCTTTCAATAGTAGATCAAATGCATAATTTGTGAAGAACAAGGTTTGGTTACAGGGTCCATCAAGTTGTGTGCTTAAAAGTTGGCACTCAACTTTAACTTGAAGAATGAACCATTGGTTGTTCAACATATCTGGGTTATTTTGCCTAGTTTTCTTGAACTGCTATGGATCAAGTATTTTATGGAAAGGATTGGATGAATACTTCAGAAATTCCTTTACTTGAATGGTAAGTTTTTAGAGTCCGCTTGAGTTATTGATATGAGGACAGTGAACATGCTCATTAAAGGATACCTTAGTAAAGGCATGGTCACGAAAATAGAGGTGCCTTGGGGTGAGTGGGTTTTCAAACAACTCATTGACTACATGGGAGTCCCCTTCAAATATTCTTAATGTCATGACATAGGGAATATCAGACACGCTTATTATTTCTTTACTTCAATAGATTCAAGAAAGAAGAGGGTGAAGTCATATTCAAGTTGTGGAGACCTTTTAGTCAATCAAGACTCAAAAGTGGTATTACACCAATAGGAGACTGCTTCAATGTCAATGGGCTTAGCGAAGAGATTATGGTATATTAAGTTACCCAAGAAGAAGGTGGTTCACACCTATAAAATAAGGATAAGTTTGAGCAAGAAAAAGTGCTTCTCATTTCCTCTGACTCCTCAAATGCAATAGAAGAAGAACTCCGAAAATATTAGTTGATCAGTTGATTGGGAGTAAGTGGACTCAACAACTCACATGTGATGTTGGAGTAGGTAGTGGGGTTGGTAGGAATATTACAATGGTCACTTTTGACCCATATAGGAGAGGAGGACCCACATAGACCAAGGAAAGTGCCTTATCTTTGCAAACAGGGTTTTGAATTTTCGTAAGCAGTTAGGAGTTTTAAAGGATTTTTCCCACATACCATTGCAGTTGTTGGGATGCCATCATAATTAGTGGGTGGAAAACTTGTGGGAAGCTTGTTTTCAAATGTCCTCCAGATAAGTTCCAAAACTCTTCAGTAACGTTGGATACCTCTCTATTGTTTGATAACCTCGTGGTTAATAAAATACTGAAACATTTTCCTAGAGGGGCCACAAGGTAAGTGGTTTTGGGTAGTGAGAGAATTGGAATCCTTGTTGAATAATTGCCCACTAGAGGAAGAAGGTCCACACTAGAATATCTATTAGCTTGTGAGTCCCCCGTGAGCAAGTGACAAAACTAATGAAAGAGGAACCCACAAATGTAAAGAAAGCTTGATTAAGGGTATTTTATCTAAGCAGATGATGGTTCTTAGAGGGAGGAACAAAAGGATGCGATAGCATGATAGTATTTATTTATGAAGTTTTTTTCCAATGCTTAGAGATAATAGGTTTGGTAGCAGGGCTACTTAATGTTGGTCCTCTCACTCAACATCAGAGTGGGGGATAGTACCCCAAACAATGAGCCCATAAGAAATTATTATAGTTGAATACAATTCAAATGACCTTTTTTTCAAGAAACAATCTATACTAAAGAAAAATTGGTTGAGTTTCCTTCCTCATTTTCAGTGAGTTAGAATTTTAGTAGAGTGGAATCTAGAGGTATCTTAGGAGGTATTTTTACGGCCTATAGTTTGAAGATACATGAGATATACACTTCTATCTAGCCATTCAAAATTCTGTCAGAATACTTCACCATGTTCAATTAGATTCATTTAAAGATGATGTGTTGTTACGATCCTTACCTTAATATTTATTTTTTCTTGGAACATACCAACGGATCAGGTTTTATTTTAGATGCTTTAGGTACTATGGGAGGATGCCTAAACATTTCCATATTAGAATGATAATCTTTGGAAGTTAATTCCATACTAGGTCCATTGGCCCAATATTTCATTACATTACTAGAATAATTAAGATTGGTCAACATTGAACCTGTGGTGATACATCTAACATGGAATAATAAGATAATGAGATATGACATACTTAGAAGAAGTTTGGATCGTTTTCTAGTGTTCTATCAATTTAGAAGAAGATAAATCCATATCTTTTGCAGACTTTCGCCCTATATCCTTATGTAATTTCCTATACAAATTGAATTCAAAAACTCTATTTGATCATTTAAAGGACTAATAGTCACAAGGTATTTCTAAAGAAAATTTTGGATTCTTGGCAAATAGATAGATCCTCAATGCTATTGGATCAACATAAGAAGTACTACATAGTATGAATTTCAAGAAACTCCTAGGATTAGTGTTGAATTAGATGTAGTTAAAGCTTATGATAGAGTTAATTGGGTCTTCTCCAAACTAACTTTACTACTAATCATGCCTCTTGATATTAATGATTTGATAAGGGGCTCTATCACTTTGTAAAACTTTGCGGTACTAGTCAATGGCATACCTACTCAATTTTTGGAAGTTTCTTAAGGAATTTGAGAAGGATGTCCACATTAAAATTATGTTTCTGCTAGTGCTGGAAGACTTAGATTTTATTCTCAACTAGGTGGTAAGGGAAGGGAGAATCAAAGGTATACAGGTATCCACATTGCACAAAATCATACATCGATTATTTGTTGATGGCATTCTCTTGTTTTGACATGGCTTGATTAATGAATGCAGAAGTATTTATAACATAATTGTATTATATTGTGAAGCTACAAGAATTTAAGATAGAGCTCCAAGTACACTATGTTAAATAATAGATTTTCTAAATATCTCATTAAAACAGAAAAAAAAAAAATCTTCCTTGCTAGTCTTTTGCTTTAGATGTGGGAGAAAAATATATTGGTTTTGATTTAAAGGGTAATAGTTACTAAGTCGTTGATCGGATCTAGATGGTAAAGAAGTGGAATGATAGATCAATCATTCGTGCAACTGCTGGTCTCCTTGGGAGGCCAATTCATTATGGTAAAATAAAATTCGGAAGCAATCCTAGTCTATTGGTTGGACCTGACTAGTGTACCAAGGAATTTTTTGAACAAAATTAGAATTTTTTGTTTTCGTTTTCATTAGAAAGGAAAAAGACAGAAATGGATGCACTTAGCATGCTAGAAACATATTTCCAGCCCAAAGAAATTGGGAACATGGGACTCAAAAACATTTTCATTTTTGCAAATGGATTAGATTCCAAAATTCTATGGAGGAGTATTTTTTATGTAAGCCTATGGAGAAATCTAATGCAAGAAAAGTATTGGAAGAAACAAAAGGTCAAATAATGGGTTCAGTCATAAGCAAAGTCATGGTAGGGAGGGTCAAATATTTGGAAGGAATTGGTGTTAGTGTTTGAGATCATTAGTAAATGTATTGTTTTGTAGGTGGGATATAGAAGCAAAATATACTTAATCAAGGATACATTGATAGGAGGTGATGGGCTAAAATTAGTCTCCTTGAATCTAATAGTGGTGTTAAAGTGCAAAGGAATTTTCTTACTTTTTAAATCACTTGATCGTAGATCCAATGAGATGTCCATGACACCTTGGAAATTAGCTAATAAACTAGGCTTCACAGGGAATTTAGTATGTGAATGGATGCAACTTGTCTTGCTAGTTTCATAGAAGCGAATAGAATGAGATGAGAAACAAACAAAATCATGTGGAAAATGAAAATATAATGTACCGCCATGATGACGAAGATAACTTATGATGTTGTCGTGACAAAAGAAGTAGAATGAAGCCCCATTTAGTGGTATACATTTGTTTGAAAGCAATGTTTTCCTTTAAAGATACACCTCTTTCTAGGGCTAACACTAAATAACAAGATCCTAATGTAGGATAAATTCCAAATGCAAGGTTGAGAAGGGCCTATAAGATGTTCTCTTTTTTATGATAATCAAGTTAGTGACATGTGTTTGTAGATTGTGTTTTTTCGTCAGTAGTGTGGAGAATGAGCTTGTTTGAGGAAGCTTTCATGTTATGGGAATTCCTCATAGAGCGGACATAAATCCTAACATTGGAGCATATTTCCAACCTTCTAGGATTGGTCCTTTGGCATATATGGTTACACGAAAATAGAACTATATTTGATAGTCAGATCCCAAATATATGAAAAGTGGTGCACAAATAAAAAACAACAATGAAGGAACTTAATATAAAAGGTTTTAAGAAGAATAAGAAAATTCCAATTGGGCCCAAATGGGTTATGAATTGAAAATTAAAATTATTTAATGTTAACCATAATTAGTTATTTTAATTGCCAAAGATAAAGAATACTTGAAAGTAAAAAATTAATTATTTCATGATAAGAGTATTATGTGGGAATTTTGGACCTCATTTAATTCTAAATATCACATATCCACTGTTAAATGATATTGATGTGTATTTAAAAATATATTAATAACAAACAACATTTTAGTGTAGATAATGTAATCAAAAACAAAATATTTCAATGTCATATATCTATATATAATATATCACTAAAGAAATAATAAATATATTATATAAAGTAAGTTTAGAAAAAATAAATTCTAATAATTAAAATAGATAATCAACAATTATACGTATAGAACCAATATATCTTCTGGTTAAGCATTGCTAAAAAAAATTAAATCTCTGTAAATATGTAAATATGGAATTTTTCTTAAAATTCTGCACTTTAAAATTTTAAAATAACTTAACAATGTGAATCTAATAAGGTAAGTTTAGGATTTAATAACTTTAAAATAAGAAGTTCACACTTCAAAGAATTTGATAACTTTGTAATTAAATCAATGGTTAAAATAAACTTGTAAGCAAACAAATGATAAATTGTAAAAATAATGGAATAATAAAATGAACATATAAAATTAATGATATAATAAAATGAATATAATTTAATTATAAAATGCTAACGTGAAATTTTATAAAAAGGGATATGTGAGATTCGTCGGATATGCACGGGCAATGATAAGAATGGGCACCTTTGGGTTAAGAGATATCCACAATTTTAAGAATACACCCATATTGATAGTGTGCTATCTTACTGAAATGTGCGCGATCTCTTTTTTTTGGACATCAATTCTACATTAACCCGAAGCTTCAGAATGGTTTAAGGTGTTTCTTTTAAGTCTTTGTTTGGCCATTATTTTGTAAATCAATAATGTAAGATGTGCCTTGGATGTCTTTTTCCTGTTCACTATGACTTCATGTGGTTTCGGCTCGTAACTTGAACCTAAAAAGAAAGCTCAAATATGTCTCAAGTGTATTCATCGTAAAAATTCTGTTCACTATTCATTCCTGTGGTTTAGGGTCGTAGCTTGAACCCAAAACAAAGCTCAAATATGTGCGAAGTGTACTCATAGTGAAAATCTATCTAAGAGCATTGAACCCTCAGTGGTACTTCATACCTTTAACCAATCAGAAAGCAAGACACATGACTTCCATATATCTCTCAGAAGCTTATCACTTCCATGAACTCGAGCTCAAAAGATCTTCTGCTGTGCTTGGCGGTAGAGTAAAGCCCATAAAAATGCAAAATAATCCTTACGTTATCAGCAGGTAACAACAGTGCCATTATCGAGCTGTGCAACAGGTGAAGACTATATGTGTTCACCTACATAACATGATTTCGGAGCATAATACGAAAGTTTAATTTATTAGGACTTTGGTTCCCAACTCAAGAATTATTTATACAATAATTACCAACATAAGACTGATGTTTCTTGCTATCATTGCATAACTTAAAACAATGGAAAAAAAAGGACAACGAGACACTGATTGCAATAGCTCAACCTATCACGAATGTCACAGTTCACTAATAACATGGCCTGTTTTACACCGGCACGAGCTAAAATTCAAAATCTGGCGAATTATATGGAAATTTTATAGCATATTACACATGGATGCAATAAAATAGATTCTTAATTACAAGAAAATTTCAGGGTACATAAGAAGATTCTTAATTACTTGAAATATCCAGAGTAGATGAAACCATTTTCATTTTGGCATGACAAAGGAATAACAAGATAAAACTTAACTTCTTACACAATGACCTAAAGATAAATCCTAAGCTGAGTTAAACAATTTTCAGCCACCGTCCTTGTATCTGGCATGTTATCCAATTGCAGTGCTGATGGACATCATTGCTAATAAAACATGTAATGTGATAATTAAGATGCTGAAGGACGGCTTCGGCTACATATCATAGATCGGTCTTCAAGAGCGTTGATGAAGTCAAGACAGATAGACGTAACTAAGTAGTTTCCTCACCATTATGCAAAAAAGGAATATGAGAGAGGCAGTTAAAGCTAAAATCAACTTATTAACACGGCCAGAACTTCGCAAATCGATAATGACTATTGCGATTAAAACAATGCCCATTGAACCGAGCATGACGGTCATAATTGAACCGACCACGAACAGACGGTCTCTTTCTGTGGACTGCATGGGAATGTTCCATCGCGAAGGCATTCAGCTTCCTTCTACTTCTCCTTACTCCTCTGTTTTAAACTGTACCGAAAACTCAACGCCGCTGTTTGAACAGCCTCGCCGGAGTTGAAACAACTGCATGCCCTGCGCAACGATGAATTTCTGTTATAGAGTTCTATACTGGAAAAATTGTAATCTATTAAATGATAAATCGAGAGGGACGATTCTAATATCATAAAATGGCATCCATCTTACCAATACCGAAAACCTACGTTCCTGCAATCAGAGCGGTTTCTGAATGAATACCTTCTACTAAGATTTTTCCTTTCTTAATATAATCGTTCCAACATCCAGATTAAAAATGCTTCTATCTTGAATAGATCAACGGCTATACTTTTTTTAATAGATTTTGTAAACTAATGTTGAGCCGGACCAAATTCGTATGTCGGACGCAACGATAGTTCTTGAACATATAAATATTGTAAATTGCAATTGAGAAGTAAATATTAATTAATCCTATTTTTATTAAAATTTTTAAAAGTGTTCTTTTTTCTATAAATATTTATAATTTAATTTTCCTATTTATATATTTTGGGTTTCGAGTCAAATTTTGCTATGTAGTTATTATCAGCGACGAAATCTTTCGTTTAAATTGAGTTGCTGAAATTGCGAGTAACCGATTTATTGTGAAAACCATGTTTTAAATAAAGGGAAAAAAAAGATACAAAACTATGAAATATGAGTTTCATTAGTAAACCATCGAAACTCACTTAAACAAATACAGTGTTTAATGGATTTGTAATATTTTATTGCTGTAATATTTTATTTCATTCGAAATTTGTGAATTTTTTTTTAATGTATAATTATAACATAAATATTGTAATATATATTTATAAAATTAAATATTTTAAATTCCATTATAAAAATATTATATTAATAATAAATTATAATTAATTTTTATACTGATAATAAATTGTCTGTCTTAATTAAATGATTCAATATTTTAAATAATCTCATTATGGTTTGTAGATTACTGTGGTGTGGTTTCTGAGAGAAATTTGGATATTCCACAGTGTTCATCTTTACATTCGTCGAAGTTTAGAGTGTAAACCAAGTCTCATCATTAGGACTGATTTACACAGAAAAGAAAAAAAAGTTGTGTGATAAATATGGAATAAGATTGTTGTAAAGATTGTTTAGCCAACCATATGACTATTTAATATTATTTAACTTTATATCATATTATGTTTATTACTATTTATGCCCTTATTATTATTGTTACTCATTATATTTTCTACTTCTTATTTTTATGTTATTTATTTATTGATTTTATGTTAATGTTTAGTGCAATTAATTTATATTTAGGTTAATATTATTATTGATATAATAAGTATATTATACCGCTCATTTATTGATTTAAAATTAAATTGTGAGATTAGTTATATATTATTATATTTAATTGTTTAAATTTATTTAATAAGTTCTTTTATATTATGTAATTTATTTATAATTCCTCATTCTAATGTATTGTGTAATTGATTTATAATAGGTTTATATTATTAATGATATGATAAGTTTATTATATTGCTAATTTATTAATTAAAATTGAAATGTGAGATAAGTTATATGTTATTTTATTTAACTGATTAAATTAATTAATAAGTTTTATTTTTAATAAGTTCTATTATATTATGTTATTTATTTATAATTCCTCAAGTTAATGTTTTGTGTAATTAATTTTTTAAGAGGTTTATATTATTATTGATATAATAAGTTTATTATATTGTTATTTATTAAAATTAAAATGAGAGAATTAGTTATATGTTGCTTTGTTTAATTGATTAAATTAGTTAATAAGTTCTATTTTAACCTAGATTTAAGTGTTTTAGAGCTTGAGTAATGGTTTAGGTATTGATTTATTTATTTAATAATATTATTATTAATTTAATTATTAGTATTAATTTATTATTATGTATATTGTATTTATTATTTAACTTTTTCTTTTCCTATGCCATTAGCCTAGTTAATTTTTATTTAGAGAACATAGGTTATAGGTTTATGTTCTTAATGTTAATAAGGTTTTTATTATTACCTACGCATGATTTTAAATTAAAATTGAAATGTGGGATTAGTTATATGCTGCTTATTCAATTAATATATTTAATTATCGGCAATATTATTCTTGAACTAGATTTCACAGTTCTTAAGAGATTAAGCTAAAGGATTATTGATTAAGCATTAAGAGAAGACTTATCCTTGATTAAAGATGAGCTAAAAGGCCATAACTCTTATGGTTCTATAGGAAGCTTTTGACTAAGAGAGGGATAGCCTAGATAAGGAAGGAAGAGGGAGAAGGAAGGGAGGCATGAATTACTCGTGGGGGATGAGCAAAGAGTTTCAATTTTTGCTAATTTCCAGGCCTCCATCCCTATTAAGGTTACGAGGGTGTTTTATGATTTCAATAACTTCTCTAACTTTCCGCTTGAAATGGTGTTCTTCATTAGCAATGACTTTAGTGTCTTCAAGGCATATATGGTGATTAGTTTTACCTACATGCTCAGCCAAGGCTGAAGAGCGGGTTCTTTCGTTACGGATATTTGCACTATGTTCTTTGAGCCTAATCCTCACAGACCTGCCTGTTTCCCTTATATATTGTTCCCCACAAGAGCAATTGATGATATAAACCCCTTTCTGTTGAAGTTGTTCTTGGCTGTCCTTTACTGATTTCATTCTTTGTTTGATGGTTGACCAAGGTTTGAATAAAGTCTTTATATCTTTCTTTATGAGAATTTTAGCTATCTTGTCAATGACTCCTTGAATGTATGGGAGGTAGGCATTAGAAGTCAAGGTGTCTTTTGACTTGTTTATATTATTTTTAGATTTGGCCTTTTCAATGACCTTGAATATGTTTTTATTGTTGTATACTAAGTTGGAAAATGTTCTTTTTAGGTAAGTAATCTCATCTTCAGTATGGTTTTCATCTAAAATTCTACAAGCTCTAGTGAAGAGGGTCTGCAACACCCCCATCTTTTGAGTTGGGTGGTGATGTGAATCAGCATGCAGGTAGTTATCGATATGAGATTTCTTCCTAAATACTTTATGACCTATGGAACCGTCATTTCTTCTTATGAGGAGAATGTCCAAGAATGGTATGCAATTATTCTCCTCCATCTCCATTATAAATTTGATGTCCTTAGATATACTATTGAGATGGTTCAAAAACTTTTTAAGTTCATTATCACCATGAGGCCAGTTGACACTGGTGTCATCCACAAACCTAACCCAGGATTTAGGTTTTAATGGGTATGTATCAAGAGCCTTCTTCTCGAATTTTTCCATGAAGAAGTTTGCGACGATCGGTGAAAGAGGTGACCCCATAGCAAAACCCGAAGTTTGTTCAAATATTTCACCTTGGAAGGAGACGAAGGTGGAGCGTAGACAAATTTCAGCTAATTTTACAGTTTGGGGGTCTACCACTTCTTTAACCACTTGTATAGCTTCATCTAGGGGGATTTTGGTGAAGAGCTGGACTACGTCAAAACTAACGATTTTATCTCCAGGATCTAATTTAGTATTTTTAATGAATTTGACAAATTGATTGGAATCTTTAATGTAAGAGCTAGTCTTGCCAACTAGCGGGGCTAAAATGCTAGCGACATATTTTGCTAATTCATAAGTGGGTGATCCTATAGTGTTGACTATAGGTCTTAAGGGGACTTCTTTTTTATGTATTTTAGGGGCTCCATAAATACGAGGTGTGATTTCACCATTAGGGGTAAGTCGCTTCTTTAGTTTATCCTCTAGATTGGTTTCTTTAAGGGCTTTCTTTACTAGTTTTGTGATTTTGGAGATGGGGTTTTTCTCTAATTTCTTGTAGCTACCACTATTATATAAGTGGTCTTTCATTTTGTTAACGTAATCTTCATAATTCATTATGACAGTGTCACCGCCTTTATCAGCCTTCAGAATTACAATGTCATTATTATTTCTAAGACTCCTTATGGCTTTGAGTTGTTCAAGGTTTAGGTTTCTTTTACACTGGTAGTAATCAAGAATTTTTTAACAAAATAAATCAACAACGTGAAGTTATTTTAAAATTTTGTAAGTGTATCAGGTTATTTAATTCTTTGATTTTAAAGCTTTTGTTTATTATAAAATATCTCATTATTGTTATTTTTTTTCTTTAAAATGGAATGGCACTCACTTTCTTTCTTTTTTCCTGAAAATTTTAATTGCCCATCAAATCGAATTACACTTTCTTTCATTATTTTTCTTGAAAATTTAATATGCACATCTTTATCTTAATTATATTAAATAAAAGTTTTCCAACTTGATTTTTCAATAACCCATTTCCTTTTACCTGTAGACTTTTACCCTCTTTTAAGGGGGTGTGTTTTCATTTCCAAGGTGTATATAAAACTCTAATTATTATGCAAGCTTACAATGTAAACCTCTATTCCTTTTAACACTTTAACTATTATGTAAAATTACAACGTGCTTTTATGGATGATAATGGTAGAAAACTCTAATTATTATGCAAGCTTACAACGTACACCTCTATTCCTTTTAAAACTTTAACTATTATGTAATTGCAACGTGCTTTTATGGATGACAATGGTAGAAAAAGTGCTTGACAATGCTCCTCTTCCCTCTATAGTTCTGCAGGCTGATTGTAACTCAATAAATTGAGATCAAGTTAATTTAATTGAGTTTCATAGAGTAGAAACTCAATTAATGCCCAACTTCTTAGAGTCAAATCAACCTGATATTTGTGTTCCACTGTTAGATGAGGCAACCTTTCCGTCTACCTGCTGAGGTCAATTGAGTTTTTCATGCAATGTGAGTGATATTATTGTTGATTTGATCCAATATCTGTAACTTTTACTTTTATTGTTTGGATTTACAAGTAATTGATTTATGCAAAAAACAATTCTTTGGTTATTTTTAACATGACCAGCTCTCACAATTTATAGGTATGTATGCATATCATGCAGATGGATGTTCAGTTGTTCCAGATTAATGTAATGATCAGTTGTTCAAGATTAATGTATGAAAAGCTTGCAGCCTAGCATTAGGAGGATCGATCTATGAATCAATTGGTTAAAATATGCACATAAATAGCTTCCTTCCCGGTATGCACCCCACCCATCATTTTTCATGTAGGCTCTATATTATCGTACATTGTGCTCTACCATGCTGTGATTTTATTTATTAAAACTTGGAAATTATTTAGAGCTTTGTTAGGGTTTACTATTTAAAAAATTCAGTGGTTGGGATCTATTATTAATATTTTATTTTAGCAAAAAGTAGGATTAGTTTAACTTTGGCTAAGAATATATACCATGTGCAATGTGGAGGTTCTGAGGTGAGTCATTGTGTAGAGCTTGAAGTGGTAGATTGAATTCCACTACCACCTTTCCAGGCTTCTTTTCATTATGTTTCTATTGGTGATCCACAACTTTTTTCTTCCTCTGTACCTTGCTCAGATTACTGCTGATGAAGGGCCAGGACTACCAGTCTGTTTCCTATTATTCCTACTATTTAAGAGAATCTCAAAAATTCCTAATCCTTATATAAAAGAGAATCAAACCTAATTCACAAACATTGTTTAATGGAACAAAATAGGGCCACTTTTCATAGATCTATTGGGCCTATAACATGTCACATGGGGTAGGCACTCGGATGGATTAAGCCTTCGGAATAAGTTGTGGACAGAATGCCAAGTTCGCAGCCTTTTCTTTTTACTATGCTGAAACAATAGATCTTTATCCTTGATCATTGCTACCTGGGCGAGGAGGTCCTAAACCGCATAAGAGTTCCCTGGACGACAAGTTACAGGTTGCACATTTGCTCCCCTACAAGCAGTTCCTGAACCAGTCACAAATTTCCATATAACATCTATAAAGGTAAGAAAGAAGAGCCATAGTCTTAAACTTAGTTCCATGGACACTATAGTTCAAAACTAGATGCAGTAGAGACTATTAGCTATAGAGTTGCTAACCTTATCAGGGTTATGATTTCTCCTACCAAGGTTATAAATCTTGATGAACTATAGGTATTATTTTTATCTAGGATCTTCTCTTGTGCTTATTAATTTAGTTTAATTTTTAGTCCTTTCTAATATAAACTTGGTATAAAACATTTCTTTGTAATATAACTCTTTCTATGTCTAAATTATAATAAAATAAATTATTTTCCTTTTCTCAAATTATGTGATCCATGTGATGATGATGGCTCTAATGATAATGGCTGCCATTAACTACGTTTCCTTTAAGTTTCATATAATAATTCTATTTAACTAGGATGGAATCTATGACAATATTTTTTTACCAAACATATGACTTAAAATGACAAGTTGTCCTTAAAGTTTCAGGATAAAAGGCATATTTTCTCAGTGAATAAGTAGAACTATGGAAACCTATGGAATTAAGTTGGCATAACATTATTATGTAAGTTTTTGATCCTCACAACTTTTGTTCCTATTCTTTAAATGTAGGTTTTGATCTAGAGCCCCAATTCCTTAACGAAATACAAGTTCTGATATGTGAGTAGACATAATAATTATAGTTCTTTACTCATCCATCAGAGGTTCACAGTTTGCCTTGAGTTTTTATTCTTTTCTTTTGTGCAACCATATGCTTCTTGCAGTCCTCTCTCATTATTTCAGGCCCCCCTAGTTTATCCAACTCTCTTTGCATTTGTTCAATTCACATAAAAGTAACTCTAGGTTTTTAATTTGACACATTCAGGATTCAACCTTGGAATTGATAACTACAGTTTCTGTTCTGAGGCTATTTTATCCTCTTCGGGGCTTTCACTCTGTTTTTCATGGAATGATATTCTTCGACCACATTTTTAGATTTTGCCTTCAAGGGCAGAGACTAGTTGTCACGCAGCCCCCCTTGTTTCTTTCATTTATCATAATAAATGGTCATGATGGAATGGATGAAATGCTTTTTTTTTTACAATTGAAATATATTCTTTGTGGTTTCGGTTTTACAACACTGTCCACTTACAAGTCGTGATGTTATGAATAGATAAACTTTTATTTGAATATATTTAATTTTATCGTCTAAACAAGGAATGAGGATTAATGCCTATATAAATGTAGGGGATATTTATATCCCATGAAGATAATTTCTTTTACATGAACCATCATTATAGAACAAAAAAGTTTAGGGTGTAAATATCATGTTCTATGTTTTGTAGGTATACTCATTTATATTAATTTTTATAATAAATGATATGATTGATAGGTGTGAATTAATAGAGTCCTAAATATATATTTTTAGAATTAATATCGGAAATATACATCCATGTATTAATTGAGATGCTATTCCTTATGAAACCGAATGTGATAAGAAATTTCCATATTTATGAAATAAAATATGCTTTTAGAATTATACAAGAAGATTTCTTGTTCCATTCTAACAACAATATAAATCACTAAATGTTAGGGATATTAGATTCTTCACTCTCCCAAATTCCAACCAAATATATAATATCAGTTTAACTTAACACCCGAACACCCCACTTAATATAGACCCTTTACTCCCTTTACTTTTTGAGAAACCATAATAGTGTCATGCATGGATCCCAAATTTAGTGAGTTCCCATTTGTTATTATTTATTTGATTTATATCCGTAATAATAACTCTATGATTCTTAATTATTACCTGATTAAATTTCATTTCCACTTTTTTTACCTTGCAAACTTCCTTAATACTATTTTATATTTCCAATGAGAATCTTTTTTAGATATTCTTATTATTAATCCTATTTTTATATTTCCAATGATATTTTTTTAGATATTCTTGTTAAGTTGATCGTTTTGTTCAGATAATGTTATTTACCCAAATAGAAAAATATCTTTTATATTAAATTCAAAAACTACTTTTAATTATAATAATTAATTATATATATATATATATATATATAATTATATATATATATTATATATATAAAACCTGAGTTTTAATATACAAACTACAAAGTGCTTTGGGATATTATATGGGAGTTGGGATGTTATATGGGAGTGGGGATAAGAAGTAGATTTAGCTATATAAGTAAAATATTTCTAGAGTGATTAAATATGATAACAATATTTACTCATTACAATTTTAAGAATGATTGGATCTTAAGAAATGAGATCTTGAAAATGGGAATAAAACATCCCTTATTTGATTTATAAGTTGTAGAAATATGAGAGTACATCTAATTACACACACAAAACTGTAATTTTGTTTAAGTGGAGAGATGTTAAAGTGGAGAGAAATATAAGAAACTATTTTTTAATATAGGAAAAATATTTTGGACATACAAACTACCAGTTAAGTGAATATCTCAATCACACACTAATATAGGAAGATAACTAGTTTGAAAGAGTATCCCATCCAATTAGACTTGAATAACTATTCATAAATTTTCAAGAATATTCCACTATATAGTTTGTCACAATATATTTGATAATACTATACACAAATATGAAATCTATACTATGCCATTTAATTTCTCCTTAAAGGTATAATTTCTAATTAGATTTATTATTTCCTTATTCTTATGCATGAAATTTATGAAATACATATAATAGAGAACAAACATAAACACATTCAATCACAACCATAATAGTGGAAGGTATGACTTGGGAAACCCTTATAGGAAAAAACCTAGCTAAAAGATGACATTTCTCTTCTAGTTCTTCTCCAAATGGAAATAGATGAAAACATAAAGATGTGATATTAGTGGCCTATGGGTTTCCACAATACACAAGTTGTTCTCTCTCTCTCTCTCTCTCTCTCTCTCTCTCTCTCTCTCTCTCCATGGTCTACTACTTTTCTCAATTATGGAACAAAATGCAGTCAAACATAATGGAACCCCATTCATTCTTAATATACTTGTTATAACACAAAATAATATCATATTATTGGTTAATTTTGACTTTTTCAAGTATTAAATAGAGTTACAATATTGAATCTTCTATAGTATTCATCATTTTATATAGAATTTCACTTCTGCAAAAAAAAATGAATTCCCTAGGGTTTGATTGAGAGCAACAGAGGAATTAAAGAATCAATGCTTTCCATAAAGGGATCGAAATATGAAAAAGGATTCTAATTGGAATTCATAGTAAGTCCTTCTCTTTTCTTTGCTTGTAAGCTCCAATATTAGCTCCACACACTATAAATGGAACCTGCAACAATGACTAAAACAAGCAGAGAAACTACAACATCCACATAACATCATCCAATATCTTTATTGAATGATCAACATGGAATTTAAATGCAAGAGCATAAGCATAAAAAAGGTATAGGAAAACATGATGCCTTTTGTATTAATAATAGATGAGAGTTGAACCATAAATATAATATGACTTTGTAGATGTGTCTCCCCACTTGAATTTTCCTTCCTTATCACAAAGAACATGTTCACACTCAACCCTAATGAAAATGAATGATGATTCCTTAATATCAAAGTAGAAGCATAAGGGAACTAGAAATATCCAAAATCCAACCTAATAATCTCTAAAATTCAACCTAGACTCCATGGGAGGCAACAATTTTATAGGATAAACATAGTAGTTTAGGATTTACCAATCTAAGTTTGAGATCCACTTATGAGGGAGGATAAGATGAAGAGATAAGATATAACGTATCCAAGATAGGACTATAAATGAATTCAGGATCCCTATCCATGGTAAAAAGTTAAAACCACCTTAGAAGCTTATGGAAAGAGAAGCTTAAGATTTTTTTTTTTTTTAATTTTCCCGAATTTCTAGAATCAACACCTACATAATGGAGTAATTTGTGCTGATCAGGGTTGGTGCAGAATGAAGCAACTTGCACCCAACTAGGTGGACAGGCTTATAGGGTGTGATGGGCCTAAAAAAATGCTTTTTGAGCAGATAGAATTAGAAAGTTTGACCTTTTGGAGAATTGATGCTCAGGGCTTTATAATGGGATTATGATAAAGTGTCCATGGATATTGATTGATCCAGTTTGCATGCCTTTTGGGTTGATGTGACAAAATGAACTATAAAAATCATCATGATAATATGGCTAGATCCTTTTCAATGAATAATGAGGGTTGGTGTGATATACTCTCAAATGATGGTGATTAATTTGGATATGTCATCTTCTAGGAGGAATAAATTTATTGTATGACATCCAATTGTGGAAATTATTGGGATATTGGAAGGCATAGGAGTATACATTATGGAATATAACCCTATAGTAAGGTGGAGGCCATAAAAAGAGCTCATTTAATGGCTCTTTATTATTTTCACTTTAAATTTTCTAAATTGTAACCCCTAGAAAAAATTATCTTGCAAGTTCATTCCTCCAAATTTTCCACTCTAAAACATTGATATGGATGAAAAGCATTATATTCATCCAATAAATATCAAACCTCCACATGTTTGGAGGATTTTTATCCATAAAATATTGTACTAATTGAGGTGAGTAAACTTTTCCTCTACTTTCTCCCTTGCATACCATTTAGCCTTTCCTAGAAGCCATCCTTTACACATTATCTTCCGAAGGTCATCTTTCTCCTTTCTTGTATTTATAAACCTATCCTATAAAATTGTATCCTCTTTCAAATCTACCTAAGTATCTAGTGCCAAACCCTCTTTTTATAAGAGGACTTGTTCCTTTTCCTGATTTAGGAAGAAATGCTTATATAGTTTCGAATTATCTACATTCATCACTAAGTAAATGTGTATTTATGGGTGTAGATTGAGTCCATAGGTGTTATCTCCCACCTTTACTAGTATCTTAAGGAGATCATATCATAGACCCTTGATTTTATTACCAGGACCTTGTAGCCTCTCCTTGTTGATAAATAACCATACTCTATCTCTGTCTTAAATTAATTCTTTATTTTGTGCTCATCATGCTTGGCCTTGTATTTTTCCAGTAAATTTTGTATTGACTCCTATACCTATATATGGATTTTCATAATCTTCTCAGCATAATTTGTTTCCCTTACAAAATCCCTATAAGATCCTCCTGCACTACTCCATATTGCTCATATGAAATATCCAAGGGTGAAAGTGGAAAATATCCAAAACAAGTTTCAAATGAGGACATACTTATAGAAGTGTGGAATTATTTATTATAATAGTTTTTTATATATTCCATATTTTCATCCCAAGTCCTCAAACACTTCTGATTTTATCCCATCAAAAGTTGTACAAAATTCCTATTGACTAATTATGCTTTCCCATTTTTCTATGGATGAAATGTTGTAAACCTCTTCAACTTAATCTCTACCTTCTCCCATAACATAGTATAAAATGCGTTAAGAAATATCATCTCCATATCTAAAATTACGCTCTTTGGCATCCAAAAGTGCTCCTAGACATGTCCAAAGAACAAGTTTGTTGCCTCTTTCTTACTACTAGTATATTTATAGGGAATTTAAACACACATCTTGTTGAAACTATCAACTACCATGAATAGGTAGTCATGTGCATTCTTGGTTATTGGTAAACATACCATAAAGTCCATGGAAGTGCTTTCCCAAGGATGAGTGAGTATAGGAAAGGAATGATATAAATCTAGTTTCCTATTACTAGGGTTGTTGGTACAACAAAGCATGCATCCTCTTATGAAACTAGTTACCCATTTTCGCTTGATATTCTAGTACAAATACCTCAGGAAGCCAGTCAATGTCTTCACTACACAAATGTGCATGAAACCTTAGAGGTGTGATCCTCTTCAATCAGTTGTAGTCACTCATATTTAGGAGCAGATAACTTATCTAACCTATATAGTAACCCATTCTTGAGATGGTATAAAATTGTGTTGTGACCATTGTGCACATGATTGTATTTCTGTAGCTATGGAGACATATCCTTGAAATGTACATCCTCTATATATGATGCTTTTTATCCATCATGGGTGAAAGAATTCATTGCATCTGATGTAAGTGGCCTTGAAAGAATTTCATCCAACTTATTTCTTTTTCCCTTCTTGTAATTTATCACTAAATTAAGTCATTATAAAAAAATCATCCATTTTTAATTCCTAGTCAATTTTGGCTTACTCATTGCCTATAGGTAGTATAGTGGCTAATGCCATGGCTGGATTATTTTCTCCTTTTCCATCAGATAATGTTTACACTTCTTAACAAATTTCACTAGGGCATATGGCTCCCTTTCATAGGTAGGGTAGTTTAGAAACAACCTATTAAATACTTCTAAATGGTAGAAAATAATCCTTATTCTCATCATCAATACTACACCCTAAACATTCCCACTTACATTTATCTCTACTTGAAAGGGTTGTAGAAAATTTAGTAAAACTAGAACATGTTCTTAATTAATATTCTTATTTAAATCCTCAAAGGCCCTATCTTGGCCCTTTCGCATTGAAAATTCTCACCACTCATTTTATGGTGTGGAGTGCTACTACTATTGCTAAAAATTAGCCCATAAATTTTCTCAAGCACTATGTTGTCCCAGTGAAAATCCCAAGCTGAAAATCACTAGTAGGAACCAACCACTTCATCATGGCCTCCACCTTGGAAAGCTCTATTTTTAATTATCTCCACTTATCACATATCCCATATACACAAAATAATATTGTGCAATCTCACACTCATTAAGATTTGTTAGCATCTGATGCTTCATTAATGTCTATAACACCTGTTTCAAATGTCAGATGTGCTCATCTTAGGTCACACTATTTACTCGGGGTATATCATCCAAATAAACAATAACAAATTAATCTATATAAGGGAAAAATATATCATTCGTAAACCTCATAGATATTGCTAGTGCATTACATAAGTCAAATGACATAGCTAACCATTCATGCAAACCCTTCTTGGTTTTGAAGGTAGTCTTCTAGGTATCCTCCTCTCTGACTCATACCTAGTGATACCCTGATTTGTCGGTACAACAAAGCATGAATCCACTTATGAACCTAATTATCCCTTCTTGCATTCTATTCCAATACAAATACGTCAAGGAGTTGGCCAGTGTCTTCCATACTCCAATGTGCATAAAACCTTGGAGGTGTGAGCCTCTCTGATGAGTTGTAGTCACTCATTTCTAGGAACACATAACTTATCTAACCTATAATAACCCACTCTAAATATGGTAGTAAACAATGTTGTGGCCATTGTGCACATGATTGTAGCTCTGTAACTATTGAAACATATCCTTAAATTCTACATCCTTGGTTGACAATGTTCAACCATGGTCTACCATAGTAAACCAAGATCATCATTGTTAATATGGTCAAACATGGTTGCCCTTATTCAAGCATGGTTAACCATGATCAATGATAACAGTAAACCATGATCAACCATAAACTACCATAATGGGCAATCAATACCATGGTCAACCATGCCCATGAAAGATCAACATAGTTAGAATGGTCAACTGAGATCAATGATGGTCAACTAGTATCGATGTCTCGACTCATCATTGTCTGAATATGAGAATAAATCATCGAAAACCATGCTTCATTGTCGCATTATGAATAAAATTGTGTCAATATGGAAATCAACCATGGTCAACCATGATCAAGAACCATGGTACCATTGTGTCAAATGTTGTCTTAATATGAAAATAAACCATGGACAACCATTGTTAACCATTGTCAACCATGGTCAATCATGGTTGAGCATGATCCAATGTGACATTGTGAAAAAATTTATCTCAACATGGAAATCATTCATGGTCAAACATGGCCAACTATGGTCTAACATCACATTTTGACAAAGATTGTCTCAACATGAAAATAAACTATCACTAAAAATGGTCCAACATCATATTATGAAAAAGATTGTGTCAATATGAAAATTAACCATGGTTAACCATGTTTATTTTACCATTTATAATATTTATGTTAGGGTTTATATAATTTGGGTTTATAATATCATTCCTTTGGGTTTAATATTATTCCCTAGGGTTCATAATCCCTTGGGGTTTCAGTATTAATCTGTTAGGTTTATAATATCACTACCTTCAGTTTGTCATTCCCTCGGGTTTACAATGTCAATCATGGTCAACCATGGTCAATTAGAGCCAATCGTGGTCAAATTTTGTATTGCTACAATGATTGTTTCAATATGAAAATTAACCATGGTCAACCATGGTCCAATGTAGCATTATGACAAGGATTGTCTCGATATGAAAATAAATCATGGTCAAACATGGTACAATGTTGTACTGCAACAACAATTGTCTCAATATGGAATTTAACCATGGTCAACCATGGTCAACCATCACCAACCATGTTTATTTTAGGGTTTATAATATTTATCTTAGGGTTTATATACCTTGGGATAATAATTTTTATCTCTTGGGTTTATAATATATATCCCTTGGTTTTTTAATCTAAGGGTTCATATTCCAATGGTTTAATATTATTCCCTCAGATTTACAATACCCTGATTTTTTAGTATTAATCCCTATGATTTATTATTCCCTTAGGTTTATAATAGCAATCATGGCCAACCATATTTGATAAATTCAATCATGATCAACCATGCTCTAACGTTGAATGGTGAAAAATATTGTATCAATATGAGAATGAATCATCGTTAAGCATGGTCCAATTTCACATTATGACAAATATTTTTCCTCTTTGAAAACCAATCATGGTCAACCATGGTCCAATGTCACATTGTGACAAGGGTTATCTCAATATGAAAATCAATGATGGTCATTGATGTTTATTTTAGTGTTTATAATTTTTATCTTAGGATTTATATACCTTGCGTTTATAATATGAGTCCCTTGGGTTTAATATTATTCAAAAATGGTCAACCATGGTCAACTATGTTTTAAAAAATCAATCGTGGTCAACCATGGTCCAACGTCACATTGTGACAAATATTTTCTCAATATAAAAATCAATCATTGTCCCAACCATGTCCCAACATTGCATTATGACAAAGATTGTCTCAATATGGTAATCATCATCAACCATGGTCAATCATGGTTAACCTTGTTCAACCATGTTTTATAAAATCAAACATGGTCATCTATGGTCAACCATGTTTTATAAAACAAACATGGTCATCCATGGTCAACCATGTTTTATAAAACAAACATGGTCATCCATGGTTAGTCATGATTAGCCATGGTCAAACATTTCATTGTTACAAAGATTATGTTCATATGAAAATCAATCATGGCTAAGCATGGTCAAGCATGGTCCAACGTCACATTGTGACAAGGATTGTCTAAATATGAAAATCAACCATGGTCAACCATGGCCAACCATGTTCATTTTAGTGTTTATAATATTTATCATAGGGTTTATATACCTTGGGTTTATAATAATAGTTCCTTGGGTTTATAATATCAATCACGGTCAACCATGGTTAATAATCACAAGCCATGGTAAACAATGGTCAACCATGGTTAATAATCGCAAGCCATGGTAAACAATGGTCAACCATGGTCCAACGTCACATTGTGGTAATGATTGTATCGATATGAAAACCAATCATGGTCAAGCACGGTCCAATGTCACATTGTGACAAGGATTGTCTCAATATGTAAATCAAACATGCCCAACCATGGTTACTTTAGTGTTTATAATATTTATCTTATGCTTTATACACCTTAGGTTTATAATTTTAATCACTTGGGTTTATTATTCACTTGTGTTTATAATATCAATCCCTTGGGTTTATTAATCTAAGGGTTCATATTCCTTGGGTTTAATATTATTTCCTTAGGTTTATAATCCCTTGGGTTTTTAGTATTAATCCCTATGGTTTATTATTCCCTTGGTTTTATAATATCAATCATGGTCAACCATGAACCAATGTCACATTGGACGAATATTATCTCAATATGAGAATCAACCATGGTCAACCATGGTCCAATGTTAGATTGTGATAAAAATTCTTTTGATTTGAAAATAAATAATGGTTAAGCATGCTCAACCATGGTCAAATGTCACATTGTGATGAGGATTCTCTCAATATGAAAGTCAACCATGGTCAACCATGTTTATTTCAGTGTTTATAACATTTATCTTAGGCTTTATATACCTTGGCTTTATAAGATTGGTCCCTCAGGTTTAATATTATTCAACTATGATCAACCCTGGTCAACCATGTTTTAGAAAATCAATTGTCGTCAACCATGGTTAATCATGGTCAACCATGCTTCAATGCCACATTGTGACACAAATTGTCTTAATATGAAAATCAATCATTATCTCAGACATGTGCCAATATCACATTATGATAAAGGTTATCTCAATGTCATAATGATGGTTAACCATGGTCAATCATGGTCAACTTTGGTCAACCATAGTCAATCATGGTCAACCTTGGGCAAACATGGTCAACCATATTAATAACATCAAACATGGTCATCCATGGTCAATCATGGTTGAATGCAACATTATCACAAAGATTGTATTGATATGAAAATCAACCATGGTTAAGAATGGTCAACCATGTTCTAATGTCACATTGTGTCAAGGACTCCCTCAATATGAAAATCAACCATGGTCAACCTTGTTTATTTAGTGTTTATAATATTTATCTTATGGGTTATGTAATTTGGGTTTATAATACTAGTCTCTTGCGTTTAATATTATTCCCTTGTGTTCATAATCGCTTGGGTTTTACTATTAATCCCTTGGGTTTATAATATCAATAGCTTGGGTTTATTCTTCCCTTGGGTTTATAATATCAATCATGGTCAATGATGGTGAATCATAGCCAAAAATGAGTAACCATGCTCAAGTGTTGCATTGCGACAATGATTGTCTCAATATGAATACCAACCATGGCCAACCATGGTCCAAAGTGGCATTGTGACAAAGATTGTCTCGATATGAAAATCAAGGATGGTCAAGCATGGTCCAACATTGCATTGTGACAATGATTGTCTCAATCATGGTTAACCATGCTCTAACGTTGGATTATGACAAATATTGTCTAAATATGAGAATCAACCATGGTCAACCATCGTTCAATGTCACATTGTGACAAAGATTCTCTCGATGTGAAAACCAATCATGGTAAAGCATGCTCAACCATGGTCCAACATCGCATTGTGTCAAAGATTGTCTCAACATGAAAATTAGTTATTGTATCAACCGTGGTCTAATTTCGCATTATGAAAAATATTTTCTCAATATGATAATCATCATCAACTATGCTCGATGATGGTCATGCATGGTCAACCTTGGTCAACCATAGTCAGCCATGTTTTATAAAATCAAACATAGTCATCAATGGTCAATCATGTTCAACCATGCTTGAACATCACATTGTCACAAAGATTGTTCTGATATGACAAACAACCATGGTTAGGCATGGTCAACCATGGTCCAACTTTGCATTGTGACAAGAATTGTGTGAATATGAAAATCAACCATGGTCAACCATGTTTATTTTAGTGTTTACAATATTTATCTTAGAGTTTATATACCTTGGGTTTATGATATTAGACCGTTGGGTTTAACATTACTCCCTTAGGTTTATAATATCAATCCCTTAGGTTTATTATTACCTTCGGTTTATAATATCAATCATGGACAACCATGGTCAATCATAGCCAATGATACTAAATAATGGTTGAATAATTTATTGCGAAAATGATTGTCTCAATATGAAAATCAACCATTGTTAACCATGGTCTGACATCACATTGCAACAAATATTGCCTCGATATGAAAAACAATCATTTTCAAGCATGGTCAACCATGGTCTAACATCACATTGTGGAAAGGATTGTCTCAATATGGAAATCAACTATGGTCAAACATGTTTATTTTAGGGTGTATAAGATTTATCTTAGTGTTTATATCCCTTAGGTTTATAATTTGTATCTCATTGGTTTATTATTCCATTGGGTTTATAATATCAATCCCTTGGGTTTATTAATCTAAGGTATATAAACCCTAGGTTCATAATCCTACAGTTTAATATTATTCCTTTAGGCTTATAATCCATTGGTTTTTTTAGTATTAATATCTAGGGTTTATTATTCCCTTGTGTTTATAATATTAATCATGGTAAACCATGTTTAATAAATTCAATCATGGTTAGCCATGGTCCAACGTCACACTTTGATGAATATTATCTCAATATGAGAATCAACCATAGTCAACCATGGTCCAATGTTGCATTATGACTAAGATTCTCTCGATTTGAAAATCAATCATGGTCAAGCATGCTCAACCATGGTCCAATGTCACATTGTGACAATGATTGTCTCAATATGAAAATGAAACATGGTAAAGCATGTTCATTTTAGTGTTTTTAATATTTCTCTTAGGGTTTATATACCTTGGGTTTATAATATTGGTCCCTTGGGCTTAATATCATTCAACAATGGTCAACCATGGTCCAACATCGAATTGTGACAAATATAGTCTCAATATGAGAATCAATTGCTGTCTCATCCATGTTCCAATGTCACATTATGATAAATATTGTATCAATATGCCAATCATGGTCAAACATGGTCAATCATGGTAAATCTTGGTCAACCATGGTTAACCATGTGTTATAAAATAAAACATGGTCATTCATGGTCAATCATGGTCAACCATGGTCGAATGTCACATTATCACATAGATACCTTGGGTTTATTACTCCTTTGGGTTTGTAATGTCAACCATGAAAACCATGGTTAATCATAGCCAACCATGGTCAACCATGGTCGAATTTTGCTTTGTGAGAATGATTGTTTCAATATGAAAATTAAACATGGACAACCTTGGTCAAATGTCACAGTGTGACAAAGATTGTATCGATATAAAAATCAATCATGGTCAAGCAAGGTTAACCATCATCCAATGTCACATTGTAACCAAGATTGTTTCAATCGTGGTCAACTATGGTCCAATGTTGCATTGTGATGAATATTGTGTCAATATGAGAATCAACCATGGTTAACCATGGTCTAATGTTGCATTGTAAAAAAAAATTCTCTCAATTTGAAAATCAATCATGGTCAAACATGCTCAACCATGGTTCAATGTCACATTGTGACAAGGACCATCATAATATGAAAGTCAACCATGCTAATTTTAGTGTTTATAATATTTATCTTAGGGTTTATATACCTTGGTTTTATAATATTAGTCCCTTTGGTTCAATATTGTTGAACCATAATCAACCATGGTCAACCATGGTCAAACGTCGCATTGTGACAAATATTGTCTCAATATTAATATCAATCATTGTCTTAGCCATGGTCCAATGTTGCATTGTGACAAATATTGTCTCAATATGATAGTCATTGTCAACCATGGTCAACCATGGTCAACCTTGGTTAAGCATGGTCAACCATGTTTGATTAAATCAAATATGGTCATCCATAGCTAATAATGGTCAACTGTGGTCGAATGTCACATAGTGATAAAGATTGTCGTGATATGAAAATCAACCATGGTCAACCATGTTTATTTTAGTGCTTATAATATTTATCTTAGAGTTTATATACCTTGGGTTTTTTATATTAGTCCCTTGGGTTTAATATTATTCCCTTGGGTTCATAAGTGCTTGGGGTTTTAGTGTTAATCCATTGGGTTCATAATATCAATCTCTTGGGCTTATTAATAAAGGTTCAAATATGGTTGAGCATGGTACAATGTGACATTGTGGCAAAGACTATCTGATTATGAAAATCAACCATGTTTATTTAAGGGTTTATAATATTTATCTTATAATTTAGTTATTAAATGAATTATTAATGAAGCATGAAACATGTAACTAGCCATCTCTTTTAAGGATCTATTCTTCCTCTTAACTACCTATTTTGCTACAAATTGTAAGGAACTGTGTTGCAACTGTATTCCTATTTCATCACAAAAGTGTTGGACATCCTTGTTAGCATACTTCATCCCATAATATATTAAGATTATCTTGATCTTATTTCCATACTACTTCTTGGAATATTCTTTGAAAATCTTCAGACGCTCAAACACTTCAACTTTTTGTTTGAGAAAGTACACTCATGTGTATCTTATGCAATCGTCTGTGAATTTGAGTACATAGATGTATTCACTTATGGAAGGATATTGAAATGTCCCCATAAGATCATTTTGAATGATCTCCAATGGAGAGGAGTCCCTCTATGCATGTCCTTTCCAAAACTGTTCTTGTGGATGTTTTCCAAGAGCACATCCTTCAAAATATTTGGGAGAAACTTCTATGGAGGGAAAGCCTTTCACCATCACTTGATTTCTAAGTTTTTGAATGTATCTAAAATTCAAGTTTCCAAACCTTTCATGCCAAATTATACTTTCATCATTTCCACCCATTAGTAGTAAAGTGAAATTTAATTGACAAACAAGTTTATAAAATGTAGATAAATAAGACTTATGATTTACCTTACCGACCAAAAATTCAAAGTTATTATGCTTGTCATATATGTTCACTGAATTTGGGATGAACTCAAATCTCCTTCTAGTTCCATTATGTGTCATTTGATACACAAAGAGAAGATTCAGTGAAAGAGTTGGATTTGCATGACCCTCCCTTGTCTAGTTGCCTCTACCAGATAATATATCTCCCATGAGAATATGAGGACTATCATATGGTTTTAAAGATGAAAGAGCATATTTTGTGGATGTCATGCAATGTGAAGCTCTAGAATCTATGATCTATGCATCAAGTGAAGAATGAATATAAATTAATGCCTGTGCATTCCCTTTTGTTTTAGGTGCATTTTATACCTTTTTCTTATTAGTATTATCTAGAATACAATCACTAAGATTTCTTTGCTAAGGATTTTGCACCATTAGATCATATGTATTGTTCATGCACGATCTTTTTAGATGGGAACCATGGTTGTCCTATTTTTATTTTTCCCCCTTCCTACCCTTCTTTTCCTTTGAGTTGATAGATTCATTTAGATGTTTTGGATTTCCTACCTCTCTTGGATCTGGTTCCTTTTGCTTTCCTCTTCCTTTGGGTTGTTAAATTGATTTAATGTTGGCCTTACCCCTTTAATGCACAATTAGTTCACGGGATTTGAAACTTTTCATTATGTTAATCGCTGTGTGCTTATACTACTCATGTATTAAGGGCTCAATAAAAGCATCTAGTATGGGAATATTTTGGGTTGCTCATATTGCAATCCCCTTGTGTGAAAAATTGAGATAAGTATAACATACTCTAGACCTAATTTTTACAATATTGTAAGAATAATTGGAGTAATTGGGGTAACAAGGGTTTTAACTTTGTGAAGAAATATTGATTTTTTTAAAAATGCTTGGATCTAATGAGTTGATCTCATTTTTAAGGTTGTGAACCCCATGGAGTGTCTCTAAATTGGTCCAAACTTATTTTGGAGTGGTGCATGGTTCGACATGAAACAATAAATTTTGAGTATGAAACAGATACAATGAATATTTGCAGATAATCTTGGTAAGCTAAGCAAAAAATAAATAGTAAGGCCTCATCCACACAATTGAAATATATATGTTGAGATTTTCAAACTACTATTGAAATTAATTATATTTAAATCTTCATTGCATCATGCTCATAATTATACATGCGGGACGAAAATGTAATATTCACTTAAAAAAACTTAATCTTAATTAACTAAGTATGTGATTATCAATTAACACAAGTGAATATTAATAGAACTCATATATGCACTTGTAAAATACCCCTTGGTGATAATAATGAGGATTCCCTACATAATTCCACTCACTAGTTTAAATGAAATACAATTGTGTATGCTATCTCCCATAAACAACTTCAGTTTAAAGCTCGATAGCTTAAATATTTACTCCATAAAATTGTTTTCATAGAAACATCATGCGTAATCAACGTTATTTCGTATGTTTATAACATGGATGAACAAAATTTTGCTTACGATTTCGGAAGACCAGGTACTATAAAACGCATCAACATTATAATTTGTGAAGAATTAAATTAGATTTGTGAAAACCACAGAATTATGGAGATATGAAATAAATTATCTTTTGAGAATTTTTATTATATTTATATATATCTAAATTAATCGTATCATGTAAAATTTATTATTCAAAATTAATGTTAATTTAAATTTAAGTTCTTAAAAGTAAAATTTTTATTACTTGTCTTTCAATTATAATCATAATTTTATTATTATATATAAAATTTATATGATTAAATTATTTCTATTTCTATTTTTCTGTACAATAGTTTAAGCTAATTTTAAGAAATGTTTTAAACTATTTTTAAATAGAAATTTTAAGAGGTGATGATTAATGTTAAATAAGATTATAATTGGTTTATGGAATTTTAATAAAAGTAAGAGTTTATTTAGATTTCTATAGAATTTCATATATGTGTTTCAAAAGTATTAAGAGAAATATTTTAAAATTATCATAATTTCACTAATTTAAGAGAATAGAAAAGTGGTTATATTAGCAAATGAAATTAAGTTTTAATTTGGATACACTCAAGGCATTCTAAGAGAAAGTTCCTTTAATTTTCAACCTTCTTAGTGTCTACATTAGAGTTGAACAACACGTTGTGGTATTTTAACATCTTTTCATTTCTAGTTCTTCATTGCACTAAAAATTATCTTTAAATTTAGACAATAATATTTTTAATATTATTGGTATCATATTGGATGAAATCTTCCTATATTACCCAACGATTTAACAAAAAAATAATATCTTGATACCATCATTGGTTGAGTTTCTAATCATTATGGCTAGTATTGGAAGAAATTTTGAGGAGCTAATTGTAATACATGTTGCTTATCTTGTTCCTTTACATTGTTTACCTAACCATGGTTATGCACTCATTGGGGTAGAAATTTGATATTATGAGGAGAACATGGTAGAGTGTATTTCATTTAATATTAAGGTTATAAATTATAAAAATATTTTAGATATTCTATACCCTTCTCTTACATTCTCTAAACACACTAAGTCCCTAGACTTCACATCGATATAATATAATAAGAGTGATGAGAATATCAAATAAACATTTTTTCTTATCTCACAATAAAAAAAATATGTTGTTTTACACTTTTTTTTTGAAGCTCATGATAAGATTTCCGCCGTCCATTTATCCTTTTCAAAATAATATAATTCCAATTGAGGTTATGGTGAATATTGATTCCAATTTATTTTCTTGAAGGTACATCCTCTAAACAATCAGTTTCATATATGAAGGCATCATAAGTGATCTTATAGAACTTTATTATCATAAGATTTGTTTTGTCCATAGTGTTCATTGTCATTCTCGTACTAGAGAAGACACATTTAAGGATTCGTAGATGATTATCAACATCATATGGATTTTGTGCCATAAGAACAATATAAACAACATAATGAAGGAGGATGATGACTATACCAGCAAGGACCAAGGTAGTATGACTAACTTCTTCCAATCAATATTCTAACTTATCAATATATATGCCAAAGAGTATAGGAGACTTGTTTGATACCTATATTATATTTAGTTTCTTCTGACGACCCCTCTATATTTCTATACTTTCCAATGACACTTTCATTTAAATTTCCTACAACAATTCTTTTCTCATAAAGAGCACTCAACTCTATTGACTTATTCCAAAAGTTATTCTTTAACACTATGTCAAACACTTTCTAAACATAATGAAAAAACAAAAATCAATTTTATTAGGGTGGAAATCCTCTATAATGATCCTCAACATAATAAGATGATCCATAATGAAATGATATCCCATAAATCTATCTCACCCTTTAGTTATTTTTCTATCTCTTTCAACCATATGTTGATTTTTGTTTTTAAATAATTCCATTGTTCTAGTCTAAAATGAGGCTAGTCACAATATTCCTATAATTAAAGGGATTTACTTTATCCCTACATTTAAATAAAGGAACACTAATACTTTCCTTATATGCTTTAGGAAATATTTTATTAACAAATAAACTGAGGATATTGTGTATATCATGGATAGGGAGAGACCGTCTAAATTTCAAGATTTTATCCTGATAACCTTAAATTTGGTTAAATTCCCTTTTCCAAGCCACCTATCCCCCAATTTCATGTCTTTTTTTGAAAACACCTCATCCCGTATAGAAAATTCTTGAATGTTGTCTATAACAATTGGGTATTAATAAATATTTAAATGTAGGAGTTGAGTTCCATTTCTTGAGGGAACCATACCATTTTATTTATTTTTAATATTCATCATTTTTTCCTTGATAATCTCTTAGGATCAATATTTTATTAATGAAGAAGATTATATTCTATCTATTTATATATTGACTTTTTTTCTCTTTTTCATTGAGGGATTGATTATTTTACCTATTACCCAATTTTAACAACTCATTAAAGAGACATTTAATGGAATATTTTTGTAAGTTTACCCCAATTTTTATACCAAGGTTTATATTTCTATTTCTCTTTTTAAAAAACGTCTCGATAGATACTTTGCTGATGGGCACTAAGAGGATTGTCATAGAATTATGATATATTTCATCAATATGGTTCTTATATAATATAATAGGAAATTAAATTTTCTATTTAGGTATTTTAATAAAATTTTAAATTTTAACATTTGTCAAAAAAGTAAGTGCCTTTTGCTAATTACAATTTTCATCACATAATATTTTGTGGATAAAAAAGATTACGGTTAAGGATAAAGGTATATTATCAAAGTTAGGATCATGGTTGTTTAAAAATATCATTTTTAGTATTTGGTTGTATATAGGGACATATAGTTTTTTGTAATTTATGGTATTGTTGGCTTACCCTTGGATGGAAGTCATGTATCTATGATTTGGGTACATCATTATAGCATTGTAAATTATTAGATTTTGAGAGCTATATAATCTAATTAGCTTGGCACCACATAAATTGTCAATAAGGATTATGAAGTTTATTTTGTATTTTTAATGGAGGTCATCATCTAGACATACAAGATTAGAGTTGGAATAATTATTTAGAATGATTAATTGATTAGTTGTAGTTGTAGCATTGAAATCTCCTAGTAGGAGGATGCTATGTCTATCACGTTGATACCTTTCATGTTCCAAAATTTTCAGTTCATCATCTTTTCATTTAGTTGTGGAATTAACTTTGCTTTCCTTTCAATTTTTCTACCCTATATCCTCTACATTCATATCACTCCATCATTTCCCATCAATCTATAAAACGATCATACACTTTCCCAATACTTAGTGATTTTATTTGATTTTTGTTTTGTTCCATGCAAAGAAACCTTGTACTAAGTTCCTACTCCCCATCCTACAATCAATCATTTCTTCACATACTACATTGAAGGACCCCACAAACCTTATGTTATACCATTCTAGTCAAACACTTAGTTTATTTTCCATCATTTATAGTGTAGATAAATATGCATGATCTATTCCCCCCGCATTTTCTATTATGCATGATCTATTTCTTTTTGCACCATGAAAAGAAACTTTGTACTAAGTTCCTACTCCCCATCCTACATTGTATTATGTTAAAGAATCTAGGGAAAATGAAGTTAAAGAGATTCTTATTTTCATGATAACTATTTGTGAGGCTCTTTAACTTTTTCTTATTAGTGCAATATTATCTTATTATTAGAGTGTGTATTCTTATTTCATCAAATAGCTTCCAAAAACAAAAGAGACAAGAACGCACGATGTCAGCTTTCTACCAGGGCCAAAACCTCTCACTCTTTGAGAGGAAAAACCACACAAAATTATTCTTATAGAGATTCAAATTGATGAATACTAAGGCCATGACCCTTAAACTATTACGCCACTCCCAGACCAAGACAACACTCCTCTCCTTTGTCATTGTTGAGATCATCGCCATTGTTGCTTCGATGAGATCATTATTATTGTGCCTTTACTGAGATACTCATCCTAACAATGAGATCATTACTGCTGCATCATTGCTCCATATTCACATAGATCATTGCTAAAGAACCATCATTATTGTTTCATCTTGGTTGCATCTTGTTGTACTACCACATATATCTTCATGAGAACACCTCTGAGACCATGGTTAGAACTATACTGAGATCATGATTATGCATAATCCTCTCCATCGTTGATACGCCAAGACTATGAGATCAAGACTATGACTGTGTTTATAACACATATAGAATGAAATTGAGTATGACTGAGATCCTCCATATAGCATGTATGCCGAGACTGTAACTTCCGAGGTAGTTGAGACTATAGTCACTAAAACCATGAAGAGACTGTGGTCATGAGGCTATTATAATTCACTATGATCATCACCAAAGATAATAGAGGCATCCGAATTTATTTATCCCATAAAAATCATAGAGGAACATGAGATTATGTGTCACTGTGCTTGTCCGAGATTACAGAGATCTATGCCAAGATGTTATTGTGCTTGTCCCCCAAATTATAGAGGTTTTGTCTTTGTCCGAAGTTACAAAAGCTTGTCTGAGATTCTATCCTTCTATAGTGAACCTAGTTGGGTATATATACTTGTTACGTCTCCATAATAAGACGAAATTTCCATTGAATGGATGTGTCACCTTTTATGATCTGACCTGATAGTTATATGTATTTTTAGGTCGACGTGACTATTTTATTCATCGTTTTGCTAGTTGATTTCTTCATGAGGATTGTGCCATCTTGGAGGGCCTTTTAGACTAGTATACATTTAGACATAGGCTCAATAAGATATTCTTATACATGATTTTAACTCTCTAACTTTCCTAGACCTATGAAATGAGCAAGAAACTCATTCTTATAATTTACAAAAATAATGTTTCACTTTCTTCTTCTTGAATAGTACAAACATCAAAATTACATTTGTAAATACTAAAGCTAGTTACACTTTCTTCAACACTCCCTCTTAATTAGGGAGGTATTTATAATGGTACTTGGTCATTCTCAATCTGAAGAATTTCTCATATGAAGAATTAGATTGGTAACCCATTTTTATAGCATCGTAATAACCAACATTGTTTCCATAGTAAGGCCTTGACTAAAAGATCTATCTCTCATTAGATTAGAGCACAATGTTGGTGAGACCAATGACTATATACATCTTTATCATTGTCTCTCAAGGTACATACCCACCCAGGTGTTCACTGAGTATGAACTTCTAGGATTATTCTTTTCTTGGGTTCCTAACGCTCAAAGAATATCGGTCCTCTTACCTACTCTTATCTTGGATGCCCTACACATCCTCAAAGAGCATCAGATTCCATATGATTACCTAATCCTCCATTCTTTCTTCCAAGGTGAAGACAAGAATCTTGTGCCTATCATGTGTCTAAATTTCCATTCATGACCTTCACTAAGACTTATGGTTGTTAGTCTTGGTCTAGTGCATGACACATGAAATGGGAAAACACATCTGTCGCTTCCTTTTTTATTAGGGGTGACTTAATCCATGATCCCTCTTAATAGGGATTCTCCTTTCATCAACAAGTTCTTCTTTGTGGGTCATTCAATGACTTGATCAACTTCTTTTCTTGATGTCATGAAATTGAGTTGAGCTTCTTCCTTGTAGGGCTTTGGCCATCGATCACTTTCATTCTTGGTTTTTCATGTCATTTCTTTCTTCATGGAAAGTGGCCTTATTGGTACATATATGGAACATTCTTAATCTAGCTACTTCTTTCTCATCATGTTTCTTTTAGGAGTATCCACTTCATGAATGCTAGTTGTAATTGCACTTATAATTCTTGTTCTAGTAGCCCTTCATGAACTCATCCAGATATTATTCAAGAAATCAAAACATATCATTAAGTCAAATCGTACCTTTCGAGATGGCTCTTCATCATGACATATTTTCAGTATGTATTAGCATCCTACATACTTGTTGAAGCATTTCTCAAAGATATCTATTGTTAAGGGTCCGTAATTTTTAGACTTTCATCAGAGTCTTCATATATTTAAGGAAGATTTCCTAGTCAAGTCTTCTTGGTCTTTTGGATGTTGATTGCCTTCATCACAGTTGCATAGCTTACAATCTCTTTCTCAAGGGTTTCTAGTTAGAGTTCTGTAATTGTAGTCAACCACCTCATACTTTATATGAGGATATATTATGTTGATTTCATCTAGTTTGACTTATGAATTTTTGCATCTTTTAGAGGAGGAGATCATTTTCTATTGATCATGATTCTTAAGATAGAAGTGATGATCTCTATTACTTGTAATGATATGACATGACATTATAAAATTAAATACACACATACATACCTCATTTCACCTTTCTTGATTGAAGTTTCTTCAACCCCTTGATTTGATTATATTATTATGTCACCATATTATCCATGAATTTCATGAGTTGGAGCTCTATATGAAACACTTGCTTCCTCTTTGGATTAGTGAACACTACAATGAGGATTCCATCCGAGATTTTTGAGGATCTTGTATATCCCCAACTAGCAAATGTTTCATTTTTGACTTGATGTATGATGAGCCTTGTCCTAGATGACTCCTTCCTTTCCTTCACTATTCAGTGAGGTTCCCAAGAGCTATATCCTACATGTTTTACTACCATGGATTTTTTCCTTCATGATTTCCATGGTGATGTGATGAGCTCTTACTTCTAATGCTTTCATGATGCTGCGATGCATCTTAATATCATGGTTATCTCTTTAATGAAAGATCGAGGAGCTTATGATAATATCATTTTGTGAGGGAGACCATCTTAATCATAGTGGAGATCTTGTTTTTCCCTCTCTCCTTGGCCCTTTTCTTCAGCTTCGTCCATCTTTCTGGCGATATGAGTCTCTTTCTTGAATCTTATACTATTATGTCTTTTCCTTTTTGCACATAATTGTGTCCTTCAACATTTTTGCCTTCTATCATAGATACCACAAGTTTTCTAATGTGGTATCCTTCTTTGTTCATGGATATTTGTTACATTGATGATTATCTTCTTAGCATATTTCCTATATCTCTCAATTGAGATCTGATCAGTAGAAAGGAGGATGGGACATTGGGTCACCAGGTCTATAGAAAGAAAACTCACACTGATAGCTATCTTCATGCTGACTCTTACCATCATCCCTCCCAGAAATCTGGCGTCTTGAACACCCTAGCTGTTAGGGCTTTTAGAATTTCTGACCGTGATCACCTAAAGGATGAGATTGAACACTTAACCTCTGTCTTCAAAAGCATTGGATACAAGGAGTGGAGTATCAAGAAAGCTATAAGAAGGGCTCAGGAAAGGGCCCTCTCTAAGCGCCCCCCTGGAGATAAGAAAGAGAATCAAGGGAAAGTTTACCTTCCATTCATCCAAGGGACTACCGATAAGATTGCAAAAATTTAAAAAAAGAAGAACATAGACACCCAATTTACAACTTGTGGAACGATAAGACAGATGATGAGGTCGGTTAAGGATAAAATTGATCGTCAACAACTCAAAGGAGTGTACAAGATTGATTGCTCATGTGGCAAGAGTTATATTGGGGAAACAGGCAGATCTCTGAAAACAAGACATAAAGAGCATGTAGCTGACATTAAGAATGAGAGATCCCGTACATCAGCCCTCGTAGAGCACTCGTCCAAGACCAGGCATCAAATGTGTTTAGAAGACGCCAAGGTGATTGCAAGGGAAGACAACTATCACAAAAGAAAAATTAGAGAGGCCATTGAAATTATGAAAGTTCCGCAAAACCTCAACAGGGACGATGGGAGTGAAATCAGTGGAAATTGGCTTACCCTCATCAGACAAATAAACCCCCCCAGACACGTGGAAGCATAAGATCATCGAAAAGGTCTTTCAAAGGTACGGTTAATTAATTAAAACAAATTAATTATTTAATTTAAATTAATTAATTATATTAATTAAGTAAAATAAATCAAAATTTAACATCATAAAGTATTTCATTAATTTAATTTAATTTAATTAATTATATTAATTAAGTTAAATTAAATT
>APFE031302766.1:110516-139429 GCA_000404065.3 Pinus taeda
AGAAAAGGATCAAGAAACATCAAAAGAAGAGGATATACGCTAGGACCCAACCCCAGAGAAAGAAGAAATGAATCTGACTATATCTTGTAAAGAATTGGCAATAATTACCACTCCTCAAACTCTCAAGGTAGAAGGACATATCAAGAAGAAAAAGGTTCAAGAAGTGAAAGATCACATCGAAAAAAGAAGAAATGAATCCAACCATATCTTGTAATACATTGGCCCAAATTACCACTCCTCAAAATATCAATATAGAAGGACATATCAAGAAGAAAAATGTTCAAGAAGTGAAAGATCACATCGAGCATCAAGAAATGAATCTAACCATATATTGTAAAGCATTGGAAGAAATTGCCACTCCTCAAACTCTAAAGATAGAAGGACATATCAAGAAGAAAAAGGATCAAGTAGTGAAAGATCACATCGAGTATCAACAAGAGGTTCTCCAACTTTTAAAGGATAACGCCACTTTGGTGCATAATTGAATGAAATAATAGGTGGATCAACATTGCAGTGAAAAATGTTTTGATGTAGGTGATTGGGTATTTTTACGGCTACATCTCAAGCAAGCTAATTATGAGAAGGAAATGTTGGAAAAACTACATGCACTTAAGAAATGGCGGCCTTACCTAATGGGAAGACACTTCAAGGTAAAACTGGATCATGATAGTCTGAAATACTTTTTAGAACAAAGATTATCTTTAGAAGAAAATAAAAAATGGGTCACAAATATGTTGGGTTGTGATTTTGAAATCATCTACAAAAAAGGGAAGCAAAATGTTGTTGCAGATGCACTCTCAAGAAATGATGAGGATGTGGAAGCATTGTTTTATGCTATTCTATTATCCAACCAGATTGGATAAACGAAGCAAGGAATGAATGGAAGAAGGATGAAGAAGTGTCACTACTCATTCAAAAGTTGCAGAAAGTCCCAGTTCAGACAATATCGACAGAACTTGACGAGGAAGGAAAAATCATATTGGAACCTGGAGCAGTCATAGAAACAATAACCCAATGGCTATGAAATCGATCAATTTCAGAGTATCTCATCAAGTGGAAGAACTTTCTCACTGAAGATTCCACATGGAGGACAAGAATTTTATACAGAAGCATCAATAACTACTCAAGCATTGAGGACACCACTTTTTGAAGGAGAGGGGCATGTTAGGTCCCTATACTACTAGTGTAACCCCTTATTGTTATTACTAAAACCCCTTTATTATATTATTGTGCCCATGTAGCCCCCATATTGTTATTATTGTGCCCCATAGAAGCCCAATATTGTTATTATTTTTCCCTTACATTATTATTGTTATGTTGGCTCTGATTATATTATGACCCCTCAGACTCCTATATATAGAAAGGAGGTCTTATCGTTTGAATCATCTAAGAATTGTTCATTTGTGTAATGTAAAGGAGGTTTCCCCCTTGAAGAGGCTTATTTCTAAGGCATTCAACTATATTTTCTATCCTTTTGTGAGCTTGTTTCATAACAGTATGATTGAGATCCTCCATATAGCATGTATGCCGAGACTGTAACTTTCGAGGTAGCTAAGACTGTAGTAAGTAAAACCGTGAAGAGACCATGGTCATGAGGTTGTTGTAACTCACTATGATCATCAATGAAGATAGAAGAGGAATCCAAAGTTATTTATCCCACACAAATCATAAAGGAATCCGAGATTATTTGCCATTGTGCTCTTCTGAGATTACAGAGATCTATGCGAAGATGTTACTGTGATTGTGCCCGAGATTATAGAGGTTCTGTCATCATCTGAAGTTACAAAAGATTATCCAAGATTCTATCCTTTTACAGTGAACCTAGGTGGGTATATATAGGTGTTATGCCTCCATAATAAGCCGACATGTCCATTGAATCAATGTGTCACATTTTATGATCCGACTTGACAATTATATGTAGTTGGTCAACATGACTATTTTATTCATCGTTTTGCTAGCCGATTTCTTCAGGAGGATTGTGCTTCCGTTGGAGGGAATTTTAGACTAGTATACATTTACACATAGGCTCAAGAAGAGCCTCTTATACATGATTTTGACTCTTTGAATTTCCTATGCCTATGAAATGAGCAAGAAACACATTCTTATAGTTTACAAAAATAATGTTTCTTTTTCTTGACAAGTACAAAGATCAAAATTACATTTGTAAATACCAAACCTAGTTAGACTTTCTTCAACATGTTATACTATGCTAGTTGAACACTTAGTTTAATTCCCATTGTTTTCAATGTATATAAATATGCATGATCTGTTTTCCCCACATTTTCTATCCTTCCATTACCATAATTATGAATTAAATTTCCTTGCATAACCCCTTTTTCAATAACACATATGTATTGGAATTGAGCATCCATCCTACATTAGTTATCACATATCACATTTCCACTATGAAACACATTAAAATTTCTATTATCAAGGTGATTTATGATAACCTAATCCATGAGATAATAACCACTATTAGAAGGAAATTATGCTTATCTATTAAATTTCACGTAATTCTACTTCTTACATATGATGATTACTATTAGTGTTTCACATGCATTCAAGAACAAATTTGTACATGTCGAAAGGATGGTTTGTTAAGGGCTACTCACTATTTTTGTTGTTTATTTAGTAAAATACCACACTTCTAATCAATAATCCTCACATATATCAATGTATATTAAGGAAATGGAAAGATTAAGGATGGTGAATAGAAATAAGAAATATTCCTTTTATGGATATACTATCCATTTTGTAGCTCACTAGTATGGAGGATTTCATTAGTCTCCATCTTATAGGTGAGACTTTAACCATTCTCTTAAGAAAAATGTTGCCAACAAAATATGGATGATTAGTTTGTCCAAAGCTAGTTGTATGCCAAAAGTATTTAATTTTAGAGAAATCATTTCATGGGGTAAAATAGTGTTCCATGCAAAACATAACATGATTTGATTTTTTATAGATGAAATAAACCCTATCTTGTTAACTCCTAATATATTTAAAAATGTGTTGCAACTCCTCACTCCAAATAAATTCCTTAAGATTTCAAATATAGATTCATTCTTGAACTCTCATGGTGAAGTTAACATCCTCAATTACTTTATAGTTCAATCTATTTTTATGTTAGTTAATCTCACATATTGATATATGCTAATCATTCAAGCTTTAGTAAGATTTTGCTTAAATCTTCTACAAAATTGTTGGATAATATACTACATATTATATTTTTGGGTATGTTCTATATATTTTTCACATATTTATTCATCTAAAAACACTTTTTTATTAAGGTGATATCATTTGCAATGAAATATCCTATTAACCTTTTAAATTGATTAAAAATTTAAGTTCTTTATTACATCACATTTGGCTTTCACTTTGGTATACTACAATGGTAAAAGTGATAATAGATCTATACAACATTGGTATCTTATATCACGTGGACATAAGGAACCATTTCATTTCTATCAAGCGCAATATGGGCTTGGTAAGGAATCTAGACATATGTTTATTGGAAAGTAACCTAAAGGATTAACAAAGGAAAAATTTAGTTCTCTTGAAAGATAAAGAATTCACATATATGAAGAGAATTTTAATTCTACTAGTGTTCTCATGTATCAACGGATTTTTTTCTTCATTCTAGTTTTATTTGTAATATATATCTTGTATCAAATGCCTATATATAATACAAATCTTGGTTTTATGAGAAAATTAAATGCCAATTTATCTCTTTTCCATTTCAATTTGAAAATACTTAAAACAAAAGTTCATCCCATTTATTTGGGACAACCAAGTTACTGAACCATTTTGACTTAAAATAAGTTGAAGCCTACAAAAGTTTTCATCCCTAGCATATCATTTTTTCCCATTTTATTTCAATTGGTTATGTTTCTTGTTTTATAAGAACATGTGAAATTAATAAATAGGTTGATAACAATGAACCTACTTGTAGCAATAGTATTCTGATGAAAAAGAAATAATGCAAGGATAATTTCATTAAAAAATTAGGTCAAATACACCTTCAAAGAAAACAAAGTTAATAAAGGAAAATTGCCAATCTAAACATAGACATAGGGCTAAAACCACTGGCCTTAACAATACAATTTCCTTTTCTAATCATGACAACCAAGAACATATTGCTAAAAAAAGATAAAATACTGAAGGATATGTAAGAGGTGTTGATTGTAATGATCCCCTCATATTCATATATTCATATGGAAAAGGAAAATGATATTACACTTGTGAAAATAAAGTTAAAAATTAGGACTAAAAATTCTTCAAACTATGAAAATCAAGAAAATGCAGGAGGTTTTGATTGTAATGAGCCCCTCATATTCATATGGAAAAGGAAAATGATATTACACTTGTGAAAATAAAGATAAAAATTAGGACTAAGAATTCTTCCAGCTATGAAAATCAAGAAATCAAGAAAAACATCTCGTTGAAATGGAAGTGGAGAATACCAATGAAGTTCTTCAATGGATAGTGTGTCTCAAATGATTGATTGGTAGGCAGTGAAGTGTAGGCAGTGAATTGCAGAAGAAATTTCTCATAAGTAAGGCAACTATATTTGAACAACGATCTTTGACATTGCATCAGGGAAAGTATAATAATAGGCCCAAAACTTACATATTAAAATAATTAATATTGACACGAAAGATTCATAAAAAAGTGGAACTTAGATGTTAACACCATCGGGATAGAAGCATCCAAAATTCTTGAATTACTCTTGACCAATGATGACACCATTTTCCGTTTAGTTATAGGATAAGTGACCCAGAGGATGCCTTGATTACAAGGCCATTATTCGTTGAACATTTATCTATTATTACTCCTTATCCAAGTCATAAAGGAACACTTCCTATGTTACATAAAACCTAAGTAAACAATTTAACATAATTTTGGAAGTATAAAGTATGGGAAGTTAGTTGAATTTTACGTAACCTCAGAAATGGAATATCTTGTTGCACTAAATTTCTTTAAAAAGACATAGAAAACGACGAATAATTACATTTATTGCAAGAATATATAATATAAATAATTTTTCAAGGAAGTAGCAAGAACTTCCTTCGAAGAGTAAAATAAAAGAGATAAGCATGGTCTAGCTTGCAGAAATATATATCTGAAAGGAAAGATAAGTGATATCCTTTTAGAGTATCAATATATATTCAAAGAAATTGAGGGTTTATCATTATTAAAGGATGCAACATTACTAACCAAATAATAACTAGAATCTAAGTTAATTATAAATAAAGTTTCACGGGGAAATGGGTTTGACAAGATCTCTAATTTCCCAAAATAATAAATTAAATGATGTTCCTTAGGTTCATAAATGATAATGAAGATTAGATATATTTTATATACGAGTTACATGCTAAATGTAAAGCTAGATGGCACACTATTTTGGCTATGGATTAAAATGATACAAGGGTTCCACCAAATGGCTTAAACTATGCTAAATGCATTAACTAATTATCTATGACTTCTAAGAATCAATTACATTAGTTAGGGATAGGTTTAAACTACATATATGACTTCTAAGAATCAATTGCATTAGTTAGAGATAGGTTTAAACTACATATTTGAACACTTCTAGGAGGAAGAAAAAATGGAGGGTTAGGGAGGTCTCGATTAGGCACTGTACATTTAAATTTTTTGAGATTATTTTTATTTTGAAGTATTTTCCTTTTTACTTCTTATTCTATGTTCATATTGTTTAATTTTTTTCTATAAAGTTAATGCTTATATATTTGAATGTCAGATCACTACATAATGAGTAATCATGGGTGCTTCAATTTAGGAAATGCATGTTGTGCTTTGAACCTCTGGTGCTATTGAAATCATGCTATAATAAAAGTTCTGGATTTGTCAGATCATGAGGTTACAATTTACTTGATGCTATAATAAAAGTTCTGGCTTTGTCAGATCGTGAGGTTACAATTTACTTGGTGCTATAATAAAAGTTCTGGCTTTGTCAGATTGTGAGGTTACAATTTACTTGGTGCTATAATAAAAGTTCGGCCTTATTTCTCTGCGGCTGGGTTCTAGACCTAATCTTCTGCTGGGTTCTAGATCTAATCTCCTGCGGCTAGATCTAGATCTAATCTTCTACCTTATTTCTCTATGAATGGGTTCTAGATCTAATCTTCTATTCAATCTTCCGTGGCTAGATTTAGATCTAATCTTTTGCCTTATTTCTCTGTGGCTAGGTTCTATGAGCAAGTAAAATATGGCTCCCAGCTTCGCAAAAATAGCTACTGGCTCAGTTCCGCCCACTTTCGGAGGGCAAGCTCCTGCCCATATTGTTAGTGAAGCCCCATCTCCCACTATCCACGTGGTCCAAGCCTCACTCGATGAGGCTTTGAAATCTTCTAAAGGTGCCCTAATTTTCCGGTTCAATGGTTTTTGGCTGTAGCTGACAACTCTCCACAATTGGATCTTGGAGGTATGGAAGCCTGTCATTTCTGATGAAATTAATATCTACCCCTGTGCTAGGGGTTTCTTTATAGTAGATTTTGAAAATCCTGAAAGCAGACAATGTGTTCTAGATTTCGGCCCTTGGTTTTGGGAAAACTTAGGCCTATTCATGAAGCCATGGAACCCATCATTCGATCCCTCAACATCAGTCATAACCTCAGCACCAGTTTGGGTGAGATTGCTAAGCTTACCCTTGCATCTTTGGAATCTCTCCTCGCTAAAATCCATTGGAAATGCAATTGGGAAATTTTACGGGTGCCGAGAAACAAAGGAATATGTCAGAACCACCTATGCAGACATCTGTGTGGAAATGGACTTCAGCACCGGATTCCTAGCTGAAATAAACCTAACAAGTAAAGACTATGTGTGGAACCAGAAACTCGACTATGAAAGTGTCCTCTTCCAATGTCGATCCTGCTTTGAGATAGACCATCTAGCCAAAAATTACCCAAAAACCTCCCAGAAAAATTCTGCTAGAAAAAACCACCACATATCTACATCGTGGGAAGGAGCACAAAAAGAACACTACACAGTTATCAAAGAAGAATACTCTAGAGAAAACTATGAATCACAAGAAATCAGGAAAGAAAGAAACAACTCTCAAGTCAAGCAGGGAGAAAGCCCCACCCAACAACAAAAAAGTGAATGCGACAACCCCTTAAGCATCAATAGATATGAGGATTCGAATACCATACAAAATAAATCTTCATTTAACAACAAAGTAGATCTCTTAGACCAAACTTCTTCTTCGACTATCTTCAAAAGGACGAATACAATAGATCACAAAGCTAAGACACCAATGTCCCAAAAACCAAAATAGATGAAGGAGATGCAAGATAAAGGAAGCTGGAAGACCGTAGAGAAAAAAAATAAAGCTACAACACCAATCTCGCCAAGAAAGACGAGGAACTAGACAATTAAAAACTAAGAATAGTATAGGTCCGATAGACCAATTTGGTCTCAGTAGACGTTAACCACTATCATCATTATCGTCATTGTTTCACTTTTCTTACTAAGTATCATTTATCATTTGTTCATATTTATGGCCCACGAAAGCTCCCCGATACTCCACTAGGATGAACACTTTTTTTATTTTATCATTTATTTATCACGAATATTATATATTGTTGTTTTGCAAACAATTTATTTTATATTTAAATGTTAATTTGTGATATTTTTTTAAAAGGGATTTTGAAAAAAACTATCATAGAAATCATAAATTTTGTTATTTCTACTTTTTCGTTGAAGTCTGAAATATTGAGTATGTGTTCCATTGAAATCCCCATGAAATTTATTCCGTCAAAACCATTTAATGTTGTCTCTATAAATATAATCATCTCACTTTGTAAACTACAATACTAAGTAAACTACAATATTGATTCAATTATTAGTCCCTGCCATTCGAGCATGGGACTATAGTAATCATAAATGAGCAATTTAGCATTATACAAGCTGCTTTTATTAGTCGCTTATCAACTATAAACAAAGTTTGCAAACACATATTTATTTATGATGTTATTTGGTCTCTTCCTGAGGACTGAAGCTAATCCGAAGCTAAAACAATAGGTTATAAATTTTTGCTTGCTTCCTATTTTAAAACTCCTAAAAATACTACCTAATCTAATGTTGGCATTAGTCGTCGACATTAAATGTTATCTCAACTAAGATGTGGAGCATGCTTAAGGCAACATATGTTGGCATTAGTTGTCAACATTAAATGTTATCTTAGCTGAGATGTGGAACATGCTTAAGGCAACATATAAGGCAACAAAATGCTTAAGGCAACATATAAGGCAGCAGGTCGCTAGCTACACGACCATCTGAATGTACTACTTGTCAACCATATATTAAGACTTATATTAAGGCTTCCTTCCGGGCAAGCCATGTATGTTCTGGTCAGGGGTGAAATTGGTTGCTCTGGGCATACAATATTTCGAGAGGGAGCATTTTGATTCCAGAAAGCAGCTCAGGACTAAAACCAAATGAAAGCGAGCTGCAGTGTAATTTGCTAAGAGGAATTTAAGGGAGTTCCTCTTGCCCAGAGAGCTGTAGTGTAATTCCTCAATTCCCCACTGTATGGAATCCATGTACGTAGGTAAGACTGTATGGAAATATGCTATTAGTAGCCCAGTCAACCACTTTGCTAATAATGTAATGCTTTGAGTTGAGAATAGATTTTTCCTACTAAACCATGCCTTGCCTTCTTAGAACGTTCCTCTATGATTGGTGGAATTTCTTTATGCTAAGTTGCGTTGCGTTGCCTTGCATATGCATATTGTAAATAAAATGAGTCCCGTATTACAAATATTGTTTCTGGCCATAAGAATAAAAAAGGGTATGAGTAGAATATAATGTACATCTCATAAATTTTGGTGGATTTTCCCAGAATTTACCCTCGCCATGACTAATTCTTCGGTCTTTTCTGTAAAACAATGAATCACATAATGCAAAGACCCAAATCTAAAATTATAACTTAGTAGAAAGAATTTGGAATTTTTAAAGATCAGTTGTCATTATTACATTCAATACAATATTTTTCTGTATATTTGAATAAATCCATCTAGTCGGGAAATGAATTATGCAACAAACCATTCTGGCTAAAATCTTTTTGTAAGTAATAAAAAAATACTAATTAATAAAAAGGACTACCTTGTAAAAGAAGTCTGGAAGCTATAGACTATTGATTAGATGAAGATGAACAGGAAGATCAGAGCGAGGATGGAATAAATGCCTGCATGCCCAAAACTCCACATATTTGACATTTGAGATAATGAATGAATGAATCAAAAAGTGGTTGTTTACTCCCCTTTCATATTTTCAGCAATCCATAAGTGGATCACATGTGGAGAGTATGTGGAAGAATTATGAAGAGAGAAACGATAGCATTGATATTGTTTATGGTAAATGCAACCCATACAGCGTGCTCTGGTGAGCTGGAAACGATCTGGGAAACGTCACACGTGAATGTGAATATGGTGATAACAGCGCAGACTTCCACCTACTTGTGTCTTGTAACTCCAAACTGCACTGTCTTGGCCTGCTCTAGTCGGATTCTCTTCCAGCATGAGACCTACCCTTCTTAAGCCTTCCTTCTTAGATAAGCTTTCTTAGATGAATGAGGGAGTCTAACTGTGGATAAAGGGAGAATCAAATTACCGCATGACCCTCGACTTATACAGTGAACTAAAGCCCCTCGAGCCCCTCGAGAAGTGTTGCTTTTGGCTTGTTACAAGATTAATCTCTTTTGTTTCTCACAGGTTTTTCCTAGATTTTAATTAATTTATTGCTGGCGTTTTAGGCATTTTTGTCTGAGGTCTCGATAGTCTCTCACTGGAATTCTCTCTCATGTCTAACTTGAAATATAACCTTTGGCAACTCAATGACGAAACGAAATCATGAACTACAAATTCCCTTTATCCAAAATCTTAAATTAGAGTGTCTGCTTTGTGTTGTCATCATGCATGTTAGGTTATTGCATGATAGACAAGCGGTAAGGTCGTTGGCCCACAATGTCAGGTAACCAGTAAAATCATTGGCCCACATGACCAGATAGGTGGATGGTCAGGAAAGTGGTGATTTATATTCGATGATTACAAATATTTGTATATTACATGTTTTCATGTATTACACGTGCCTTTTGGAAAGCTCTAACAAGATGTTGAGGTGTCCACAACATGGCTTCTAACAGGATGTTGAGGTGTTTGAACATCTACAATCTCTTCCTATTCTTGGCTTGGTTTTTGGTGGTTTCTTTCTGGTCATCTATACTGCTGTTATCCTCTCATAATTATTGTTATTATTTCTTCCTGTAAGCTTAAATGGTTTTTATTTCTCCCTGTAAACTTATTTTCTATGGTTTCATTTTCACGTTTTAGTTAGTTTCATCAGAGGATTTACAGAGGCTGAGGCAAAGCAACTAAGGATGAATCTCTCACAAATCATAAGTAATTTGTGGTCTCAGAGGATTTATTTGATGCTTTTGCAATTCAATTGAACTCTAGAGGATTTATTTGATGGCTTCACAATTCAATTGAATTAAACAGTAGAGGATTTATATTTGTTTTTGTTTCGATTTACAGGAAGTGATCAACCAATGCACCCTACGTTTTCATCACATTGTGGGATAGGGGATGTGCATTGTAACGAGGTTGATGTGACAGATTATCAATTCATTTCGAGTACCAAATTTACATTGCTTCCAATTTTGGTTTAAAGGAAGCACAACTGTTTTTTATTTATTTTATAGTGATTTCACTGCAAATAAGATGGATGTTTTGTTTAATGGCATGGGTGATACATGTCAATTTCATTTTCCAGCGAATGTAATTTTTGGGGGTTTGACAGATCAGAGAAATGCGACACCAATTTGTAGAATGTTATACTTATTAGGTAATTGATTTTACAATGGTAGTAATCAAGAATTTTTTAACAAAATAAACCAACAATGTGAAGTTATTTTAAAATTTTGTAAGTGTATCAGTTTATTTAATTCTTTGATTTTAAAGCTTTTGTTTATTATAAAATATCTCACTATTGTTATTTTTTTTCTTTAAAATGGAATGGCACTCACGTTCTTTCTTTTTTCCTGAAAATTTTAATTTCCCATCAAATTGAATTACACTTTCTTTCATTATTTTTCTTGAAAATTTAATATGAACAACTTTATCTTAAATATTATTAAATAAAAGTTTTCCAACTTGATTTTTCAATAACCCATTTCCTTTTACCTATAGACTTTTACCCTCTTTTAAGGCGGTGTGTTTTCATTCCCAAGGTGTATATAAAACTCTAATTATTATGCAAGCTTACAACGTACACCTCTATTCCTTTTAAAACTTTAACTATTAGGTAAAATTACAATGTGCTTTTATGGATGACAATGGTAGAAAACTCTAATTATTATGCAAGCTTACAACGTACACCTCTATTCCTTTTAAAACTTTAACTATTATGTAAAATTGCAACGTGCTTTTATGGATGACAATGGTAGAAAAAAGTGCTTGACAATGCTCCTCTTCCCTCTATAGTTCTGCAGGCTGACTGTAACTCAATTAATTGAGATCAAGTTAATTTAATTGAGTTTCATAGAGTAGAAACTCAATTAATAGCCGACTTCTTAGAGTCAAATCAACCTGATATTTGTGTTCCACTGTTATATGAGCCAACCTTTCCTTCTACCTGTTGAGGTCAATTGAGTTTTTCATGCAATGTGAGTGCTAGTATTATTGATTTGATCCAATATCTGTAACTTTTACTTTTATTGTTTGGATTTACAAGTAATTGATTTATGCAAAAAAAAATTCTTTGGTTATTTTTAACATGACCAGCTCTCACAATTTACAGGTATGTATGCATATCATGTAGACGGATTTTCAGTTGTTCCAGATTAATGTAATGATCAGTTGTTCAAGATTAATGTATGAAAAGCTTGCAGCCCAGCATTAGGAGGATCGATATATGAATGAATTGGTTAAAGTACGCACAGAAATAGCTTCCTTCCCGGTACGCACCCCACCCATCATTTTTCCTGTAGGCTCTATATTATCGTACATTGCGCTCTACCATGCCTTGAATTTTTTTTAATTAAAACTTGGAAATTATTTAGAGTTTTGCTAGGGTTTACTATTTAAGAAATTCAGTGGTTGGAATCTATTATTATTTTTATTTTAACAAAAAGTAGGATTAGTTTAACTTTGGCTAAGAATATATACCATGTGCAATGTGGAGGTTCTGAGGTGAGTCAATGTGTAGAGCTTGAAGTGGTAGACTGAATTCCACTACCACCTTTCTAGGCTTCTTTTCATTATGTTTCTATTGCCGATCCACAACTTTTTTCTTCCTTTGTACCTTGCTCAGATTACTGCTGATGAAGGGCCAAGACTACTAGTCTGTTTCCTATTATTCCTACTATTTAAGAGAATCTCAAAAATTCCTAATCCTTATAATAAAAGAGAATAAAACCTAATTCACGAACGCTGTTTAATGGAACAAAATAGGGTCACTTTTCATAGATCTATTGGGCCTATAACATGTCACATGGGGTAGACTCTCGGATGGATTAAGCCTTCGGAATAAGTTGTGGACAGAATGCCAAGTTCGCAGCCTTTTCTTTTTACTATGCTGAAACAATAGCTCTTTATCCTTGATCATTGCTACCTGGACGAGGAGGTCCTAAACCGCATAAGAGCTCCCTGGACGACAAGTTGCAGGCTACACAATTGCTCCCCTACAAGTAGTTCCTGAACCAATCAAAAATTCCATATAACATCTATAAAGGTAAGAAAGAAGAGCCATAGTCTTAAACTTAGTTCCATGGACACTATAGTTCACACTAGATGCAGTAGAGACTATTAGCTGTAGAGTTGCTAACCTTATCAGGGTTATGATTTCTCCTACCAAGGTTATAAATCTTGATGAACTATAGGCATTATTTTTATCTAGGATCCTCTCTTGTGCTTATTAATTTAGTTTAATTTCTAGCCCTTTCTAATATAAACTTGGTATAAAACATTTCTTTGTAATATAACTCTTTCTATGTCTAAATTATAATAAAATAAATTATTTTCCTTTTCTCAAATTATGTGAGCCATGTGATGATGATGGCTTTAACGCTAATGGCTGCCATTAACTACATTTCCTTTAAGTTTCATATAATAATTCTATTTAACTAGGATGGAATCTATGACAATATTTTTATACCAAACATATGACTTAAAATGACAAGTTGTCCTTAAAGTTTCAGGATAAAAGGCATATTTTCTCAGTGAATAAGTAGAACTATGGAAACCTATGGAATTAAGTTGGCATAACATTATTATGTAAGTTGGCATAACATTATTACGTAAGTTTTTGATCCTCACAACTTTTGTTCCTATTCTTTAAATGCAGGTTTTGATCTAGAGCCCCAATTCCTTAACGAAATACAAGTTTTGATATGTGAGTAGACATAATGATTACAGTTCTTTAATCATCCATCAGAGGTTCACACTCTGCCTTGCGTTTTTATTCTTTTCTTTTGTGCAACCATATGCTTCTTGCAGTCCTCTCACATTATTTCAGGCCCCCCTAGTTTATCCAACTCTCTTTGCATTTGTTCAATTCAAAGAACAGTAACTGCAGATTTTTAATTTGACACGTTCAAGATTCAACCTTGGAATTGATAACTACAGTTTCTGTTCTGAGGCTATTTTATCCTCTTCAGGGCTTTCACTCTGTTTTTCATGGAATGATATTCTTTGACCACATTTTTAGTTTTTTCCTTCAAGGGCAGAAACTAGCTGTCACGCAGCCCCCCTTGTTTCTTTCATTTATCATAATAAATGGTCATGATGGAATGGATGTAATGCCTTTTTTTACAATTGAAATATTTTCTTTGTGGTCTGGGTTTTACAACACAGTCCACTTACAAGTCATGATGTTATGAATAGATAAACTTTTATTTGAATATATTTAATTTTATTGTCTAAACAAGGAATAAGGAGCAATGCCTATATAAATGTAGGGGATATTTATATCCCATGAAGATAATTTATTTTACATGAACCATCATTATAGAACAAAAAAGTTTTAGGGTGTAAATATCATGTTCTATGTTTTGTAGGTATACTCATTTATATTAATTTTTATAATAAATGATATGATTGATAGGTGTGAATTAATAGAATCCTAAATATATATTTTTAGAATTAATGTCGGAAATACACATCCATGTATTAATTGAGATGCTATTCCTTATGAAACCAAATGTGATAAGAAATTTCCATATTTATGAAATAAAATATGCTTTTAGAATTATACAAGAAGATTTCTTGTTCCATGCTAACAACAATACAAATCACTAAATGTTAGGGATATTAGATTCTTCACTCTCCCAAATTCCAACCAAATATATAATATCAATTTAACTTAAGACCCCACTTAATATAGACCCTTTACTCCCTTTACTCTTTGAGAAACCAGATGCCAAATTTAGTGAATTCCCATTTATTATTATTTATTTGATTTATATCCCTAATAATAACTCTATGATTCTTAATTATTACCTGATTAAATTTCATTTCCACTTTTTGACCTCGCAAACTTCCTTAATCCTATTTTATATTTCCAATGATATTTTTTTTAGATATTCCTGTTAAGTTGATAGTTTTGTTGAGAAATGTTATTTATCCAAATAGAAAAATATCTTTTATATTAAATTGTAAAAATACTTTTATTATAATAATTTATTTTTTTTATATATAAAACTCTGAGTTTTAATATACAAACTATAAAGTGCTTTGGGATATTATATAGGAGTTTGGGATATTATATGGGAGTGGGGATAAGAAGCAGATTGAGCTATATAAGTAAAATATTTCTAGAGTGATTAAATATGATAACAATATTTACTCATTACAATTTTAAGAATGATTGGATCTTAAGAAATGGGATCTTGAAAATGGGAACAAAACATATCTTATTTGATTTATAGGTTTCTAGAAATATGAGAGTACATCTAATTACACACACAAAACTGTAATTTTTTTAAGTGGAGAGATGTTAAAGTGGAGAAACATAAGATTTTTTTTTTTTAATATAGGAAAAATATTTTGGACATACAAACTACTAGTTAAGTGAATATCTCAATCACACACTAATATAGGAAGATAACTAGTTTGAAAGAGTATCCCATCCAATTAGCCTTGAATCAATATTCGTAAATTTTCAAGAATATTCCACTATATAGTTTGTCACAATATATTTGATAATACTATACATAAATATGAAATCTATACTATGTCGTTTAATTGCTCCTTAAAGTTCTAATTTCTAATTCGATTTATTATTTCTTTATTCTTATGCATGAAATTTATGAAATACATATAATAGAGAACAAGCATAAACACATTCAATCACAACCATAAAAGTGGTAGATATGACTTGGGAAACCCTTATAGGAAAAAACCTAGCTAAAAGATGTGTTTCTCTTCTAGTTCTTCTCCAAATGGAAATAGATGAAAACATAAAGATGTGATATTAGTGGCCTATGGGTTTCCACAATACACAAATTGTGCTCTCTCTCTCTCTCTCTCTCTCTCTCTCTCCCTCCACGGTCTACTACTTTTCTCAATTATGGAACAAAATGCAGTCAAACATAATGGAACCCCATTCATTCTTAATATACTTGTTATAACACAAAATAATATCATATTATTGGTTAAGTTTGACTTTTTCAAGTATTAAATAGAGTTACAATATTGAATCTTCTATAGTATTCATCATTTTATATAGAATTTCACTTCTTCAAAAAAAAAAATGAATTCCCTAGATCTAGTGGTTTGATTGAGAGCAACAGAGGAAATAAAGAATCAATGCTTTCCTTAAAGGGATCGAAATATGAAAAAGGAATCTAATTGGAATTCATAGCAAGTCCTTCTCTTTTCTTCACTTGTAAGCTCCAATATTAGCTCCACGCACTATAAATGGAACCTGCAACAATGACTAAAACAAGCAGAGAAACTACAACATCCACATAACATCATCCAATATCTTTATTCAATGACTCAACATGGAATTGAAATGCAAGAGCATAAGCATAAAAAAGGTATAGGAAAACATGATGCCTTTTGTATTAATAATAAATGAGAGTTGAACCATAAATATAAGATGACTTTGTAGATGTGTCTCCCCACTTGATTTTTCCTTCCTTATCACAAAGAACATGTTCACACTCAACCCTAATGAAAATGAATGATGATTCCTTAATATCAATGTAGAAGCATAAGGGCACTAGAAATATCCAAAATCCAACCTAATAATCTCTAAAATTCAACCTAGACTCCATGAGAGGCAACAATTTTATACAATAAACATGGTAGTTTAGGATTTACCAATCTAAGCTTGAGATCCACTTATGAGGGAGGATAAGATGAAGAGATAAGATATAACGTATCCAAGATAAGACTAGAAATGAATTCAGGATCCCTATCCATGGTAAAAGGTTAAAACCACCTTAGAAGCTTATGGAAAGAGAAGCTTCAGAAATATTTTTTAATTTTCACGAATTTCTAGAATTAACACCTACATAATGGAGTAACTTGCATTGATCAGGGTTGGTTCAGAATGAAGAAACTTTCACCCAACTAGGTGGACATGCTTATAGGGTGTGATGGGCCTAAAAAAATGGTTTTTGAGTAGATAGAACTAGAAAGTTTTACCTTTTGGAGAATTGATGCTCAGGGCTTTATAATGGGATTATGATAAAGTGTTCATGGATATTGATTGATCTAGTTTGCACGCCTTTTGGGTTAATGTGACAAAATGAACTATAAAAATCATCATGATAATATGGCTAGCTCCTTTTCAATGAATAATGAGGGTTGGTGTGATATACTCTCAAATGATGGTGATTAATTTCGATATGTCATCTTCTAGGAGGAATAAATTTATTGTATGACATCCAATTGTGGAAATTATTGGGATATTGGAAGGTACAGGAGTATACATTATGGAATATAACTCTATAGTAAGGTGGAGGCCATAAAAAGTGCTCATTTAATGGCTCTTTATTATTTTCACTTTAAATTTTCTAAATTGTAACCCCTAGAAAAAATTATCTTGCAAGTTCATTCCTCCAAATTTTCCACTCTAAAACATTGATATGGATGAAAAGCGGTATATTCATCCAATAAATATCAAACCTCCACATGTTTGGAGGATTTTTCTCCCTAAAATTTTGTACTAATTGAGGTGAGTAAATTTTTCCTCTACTTTCTCCCTTGCATACCATTTAGCCTTTCCTAGAAGCCATCCTTTACACATAATATGCCGAAGGTCATCTTGCTCCTTTCTTGTATTTATAAACCTATCTTATAAAATTGTATCCTCTTTCAAATCTACCTAAGTATCTAGTGCCAAACCTTCTTTTTATGAGAGGACTTGTTCCTTTTCCCGATTTAGGAAGAAATGCTTGTATAGTTTCGAATTATCTACATTCATCGCTAAGTAAATGTGTATTTATGGGTGTAGATTGAGTCCATAGGTGTTATCTCCCACCTTTACTAGTATCTTAAGGAGATCATATCATAGACCCCTGATTTTATTACCAGGACCTTGTAGCCTCTCCTTGTTCATATATAACCATACTCTATCTTTGTCTTAAATTAATTCTTTATTTTGTGCTCATCGTGCTTGGCCTTGTATTTTTCCAGTGAATTTTGTATTGACTCCTATACCTATATATGGATTTTCCTAATCTTCTCAGCATAATTTGTTTCCCTTACAAAATCCCTATAGGATCCTCCTACACTACTCCATATTGCTCGTATGAAATATCCAAGGGTGAAGGTGGAAAATATCCAAAACAAGTTTCAAATGAGGACATACTTGTAGAAGTGTGGACTTCTTTATTATAATAGTTTTGTATATATTCCATATTTTCATCCCAATTTCTCAAATACTTCTGATTTTATCCCCTCAAAAGTTGTACAAAATTCCTATTGACTAATTATGCTTTCCCATTTTTCTATGTATGAAATGTTGTAAACCTCTTCAACATGATCTCTACCTTCTCCCATAACATAGTATAAGATGCGTTAAGAAATGTCATCTCCATATCTAAAATTATGCTCTTTGGCATCCCAAAGTGCTCCTAGACATGTCCAAAGAACAAGTTTGTTTCCTCTTTCTTACTACTAGTATATCTATAGGGAATTTAAACACACATCTTGTTGAAAATATCAACTAACATGAATAGGTAGTCATGTGCATTCTTGGTTATTGGTAAACATACCATAAAGTCCATGGAAGTGCTTTCCCAAGGATGAGTGAGTATAGGAAATGAATGATATAAATCTAGTTTCCTATTACTAGGGTTGTTGGTACAACAAATCATGCATCCTCTTATGAAACTAGCTACCCATTTTTGCTTGATATTCTAGTACAAATACCTCAGGAAGCTGGTCAATGTCTTCCCTACACAAATGTGCATGAAACCTTGGAGGTGTGATCCTCTTCGATCAGTTGTAGTCACTCATATTTAGGAACATATAACTTATCTAACCTATATAGTAACCCATTCTTGAGATGGTATTAAATTGTGTTGTGACCATTGTGCACATGATTGTATTTCTGTAGCTATGGAGACATATCCTTGAAATGTACATCCTCTATATATGATGCTTTTTACCCATCACGGGTGAAAGAATCCATTGCATCAAATGTAAGTGGCCCTGAAAGAATTTCATCCAACTTATTTCTTTTTCCCTTCTTGCAATTTATCACTAAATTAAGTCATTATAAAAAATTCATCCATTTTTAATTCCTAGTCAATTTTGGCTTGCTCTATGCCTACAGGTACTATAGTGGCTAATGCCATGGCTGGATTATTTTCTCCTTTTCCATCAGATAATGTTTACACTTCTTAACAAATTTCACTAGGGCATATGGCTCCCTTTCATAGGTAGGGTAGTTTAGAAACAACCTATTAAATAATTCTAAATGGTAGAAAATAATCCTTATTCTCATCATCAATACAACACCCTAAACATTCCCACTTACATTTATCTCTACTTCAAAGGGTTGTAGAAAATTTAGTAACACTAGAACATGTTCTTAATTAATATTCTTATTTAAATCCTCAAAGGCCCTATCTTGGCCCTTTCGCATTGAAAATTCTCACCACTCATTTTTATGGCGTGGAGTGCTACTACTATTGCTAAAAATTAGCCCATAAATTTTCTCAAGTACTATGTTGTCCCAATGAAAATCCTTAGCTGAAAATTACTAGTAGGAACCAACCACTTCATGATGGCCTCCACCTTGGAAATCTCTATCTTTAATTCTCTCCACTTATCACATATCCCATATACACCAAATAATATTGTGTAATCTCACACTCATTAAGATTTGTTAGCATCTGATGCTTCATTAATGTCTATAACACCTGTTTCAAATGTCAGATGTGCTCATGTCAGGTCACACTATTTACTCGGAGTATATCATCCAAATAAACAATAACAAATTAATCTATAGAAGGGAACAATATATAATTTGTAAACCTCATAAATATTGCTAGTGCATTACATAAGTCAAATGACATAGCTAACCATTCATGCAAACCCTTCTTGGTTTTGAAGGTAGTCTTCTAGGTATCCTCCTCTCTGACTCATACCTAGTGATACCCTAATTTTTTGGTACAACAAAGCATGAATCCACTTATGAACCTAATTATCCCTTCTTGCATTCTTTCCAATACAGATACGTCAAGGAGTTGGCCAGTGTCTTCCATACGCCAATGTGCATAAAACCTTGGAGGTGTGAGCCTCTCTGATGAGTTGTAGTCACTCACTTCTAGGAACACATAACTTATCTAACCTATAATAACCCACTCTAAATATGGTAGTAAACAATGTTGTGACCATTGTGCACATGATTGTAGCTCTATAACTATTGAAACATATCCTTGAATTCTACATCCTTGGTTGACAATGTTTAAACATGGTTGCCCTTATTCAGGCATGGTTAACCATGATCAATGATAATGGTAAACCATGATCAACCATAAACTACCATAATGGGAAATCAATACCATGGTCAACCATGCCCATGAAAGATCAACATAGTTATAATGGTCAATTGAGATCAATGATGGTCAACTAGTATCAATGTTTCGACTCATCATTGTCTGAATATGAGAAAAATCATCGAAAACCATGCTTCATTGTCGCATTATGAAAAAAATTGTGTCAATATGGAAATCAACCATGGTCAACCATGACCAATAACCATGGTCCCATTGTGTCAAATGTTGTCTTAATATGAAAATGAACCATGGACAACCATTGTCAACCATTGTCAACCATGGTCAATCATGGTTGAGCATGGTCGAATGTCTTGTGACAAAAGTTATCTCAACATGGAAATCATTCATGGTCAAACATGGCCAACCATGGTCTGACATCACATTTTGACAAAGGTTATCTCAACATGAAAATAAACTATCGCCAACAATGGTCCAACATCATATTATGAAAAAGATTGTGTCAATATGAAAATTAACCACGGCTAACCATGTTTATTTTACCATTTATAATATTTATGTTAGGGTTTATATACCTTGGGTTTATAATATCATTCGTTTGGGTTTACTATTATTCCCTAGGGTTCATAATCCCTTGAGGTTTTAGCATTAATCCCTTAGGTTTATAATATCACTACCTTCAATTTGTCATTCCCTCGGGTTTACAATGTCAATCATGGTCAACCATGGTCAATTAGAGCCAACCGTGGTCAAATTTTGTATTGCTACAATGATTGTTTCAATATGAAAATTAACCACGGTCAACCATGGTCCAACGTAGCATTGTGACAAGGATTGTCTCGATATGAAAATAAATCATGGTCAAACATGGTACAATGTTGTATTGCAACAACGATTGTCTCAATATGGAATTTAACCATGGTCAAGCATCACCAACCATGTTTATTTTAGGGTTTATAATATTTATCTTAGGGTTTATATACCTTGGGATAATAATTTTTATCTCTTGGGTTTATAATATCAATCCCTTGGTTTTTTAATCTAAGGGTTCATATTCCTATGGTTTAATATTATTCCCTTAGATTTATAATACACTGAGTTTTTAGTATTAATCCATATGATTTATTATTCCCTTAGGTTTATAATAGCAATCATGGCCAGCCATATTTGATAAATTCAATCATGATCAACCATGCTCTAACGTTGAATGGTGAAAAATATTGTATCAATATGAGAATGAATCATCGTTAACCATGGTCCAATTTCACATTATGACAAATATTTTTCCTCTTTGAAAACCAATCATGGTCAACCATGGTCAACCATGGTCCAACGTCACATTGTGACAAGGGTTATCTCAATATGAAAATCAATGATGGTCATTGATGTTTATTTTAGTGTTTATAATATTTATCTTAGGGTTTATATACCTTGCATTTATAATATGAGTCCCTTGGGTTTAATATTATTCAACAATGGTCAACCATGGTCAACCATGGTCAACTATATTTTAAAAAATCAATCATGGTCAACCATGGTCCAACGTCACATTGTGACAAATATTTTCTCAATATAAAAATTAATCATTGTCCCAACCATGTCCCAACATTGCATTATCACAAAGATTGTCTCAATATGGTAATCATCATTAGCCATGGTTAATCATGGTTAACCTTGTTCAACCATGTTTTATAAAATCAAACATGGTCATCCATGGTCAACCATGTTTTATAAAACAAACATGGTCATCCATGGTCAACCATGTTTTATAAAACAAACATGGTCATCCATGGTCAATCATGATTAGCCATGGTCAAATGTTTCTTGTCACAAAGATTATGTTCATATGAAAATCAATCATGGCTAAGCATGGTCAAGCATGGTCCAACGTTACATTGTGACAAGGATTGTCTAAATATGAAAATCAACCATGGTCAACCATGGCCAACCATGTTCATTTTAGTGTTTATAATATTTATCATAGGGTTTATATACCTTGGGTTTATAATAATAGTTCCTTGGGTTTACTATTATTCCCTTGGGTTTATAATATCAATCATGGTCAACCATGGTTAGTCATCGCAAGCCATGGTAAACAATGGTCAACCATGGTCGAATGTCTCATTGTGACAATTATTTTCTCAATATGGAAATCAACCATGGTCAATCATGGTCCAACGTCACATTGTGATAATGATTGTATCGATATGAAAACAAATCATGGTCAACCATGGTCCAATGTCACATTGTGACAAGGATTGTCTCAATATGGAAATCAAACATCCCCAACCATGGTTATTTTAGGGTTTATAATATTTATCTTATGCTTTATATACCTTAGGTTTATAATTTTAATCCCTTGGGTTTATTATTTGCTTGTGTTTATAATATCAATCCCTTGCATTTATTAATCTAAGGGTTCATATTCCTTGGGTTTAATATTATTTCCTTAGGTTTATAATCCCTTGGGTTTTTAGTATTAATCCCTATGGTTTATTATTCCCTTGGTTTTATAATATCAATCATGGTCAACCATGGTCCAATGTTAGATTGTGATAAAGATTCTTTTGATTTGAAAATAAATAATGGTTAAGCATGCTCAACCATGGTCAAATGTCACATTGTGACGAGGATTCTCTCAATATGAAAGTCAGCCATGGTCAACCATGTTTATTTCAGTGTTTATAACATTTATCTTAGGCTTATATACCTTGGCTTTATAAGATTGGTCCCTCAGGTTTAATATTATTCAACTATGGTCAACCCTAGTCAACCATGTTTTAGAAAATCAATTGTCATCAACCATGGTTAATCATGGTCAACCATGCTTCAATGCCACATTGTGACACAAATTGTCTTAATATAAAAATCAATCATTATCTCAGACATGTGCCAATATCACATTATGATAAAGGCTGTCTCAATGTCATAATGATGGTCAACCATGGTCAATCATGGTCAAATTTGGTCAACCATGGTCAATCAGGGTCAACCTTGGGCAAACATGGTCAACCATATTTAATAACATCAAACATGGTCATCCATGGTCAATCATGGTCGAATGCCACCTTGTCACAAAGATTGTGTTGATATGAAAATCAACCATGGTTAAGCATGGTCAACCATGTTCTAATGTCGCATTGTGACAAGGACTGCCTCAATATGAAAATCAACCATGGTCAACCTTTTTTATTTAGTGTTTATAATATTTATCTTATGGGTTATGTACTTTGGGTTTATAATACTAGTCTCTTGCGTTTAATATTATTCCCTTGGGTTCATAATCACTTGGGTTTTACTATTAATCCCTTGGGTTTATAATATCAATAGCTTGGGTTTATTATTCCCTTGGGTTTATAATATCAAATCATGGTCAACGATGGTGAATCATAGCCAAAAATGACTAACCATGGTCAAGTGTTGCATTGCGATAATGGTTGTCTCAATATGAATACCAACCATGGCCAACCATGGTCCAATGTGGCATTGTGACAAAGATTGTCTCGATATGAAAATCAAGGATGGTAAAGCATGGTCCAACATTGCATTGTGACAAGGATTGTCTCAATCATGGTTAACCATGCTCCAACATTGGATTATGACGAGTATTGCCTAAATATGAGAATCAACCATGGTCAACCATCGTTCAATGTCGCATTGTGACAAAGATTCTCTCGATGTGAAAACCAATCATGGTAAAGCATGCTCAACCATGGTCCAACATTGCATTGTGTTAAAGATTGTCTCAACATGAAAATTAGTTATTGTATCAACCGTGGTCTAGTGTCGTATTATGAAAAATATTTTCTCAATATGATAATCATCATCAACTATGCTCGATGATGGTCATTCATGGTCAACCTTGGTCAACCATAGTCAACCATGTTTTATAAAATCAAACATAGTCATCAATGGTCAATCATGTTCAACCATGTTGAACATCACATTGTCACAAAGATTGTTCTGATATGACAAACAACCATGGTTAAGCATGGTCAACCATGGTCCAACTTTGCATTGTGACAAGAATTGTCTGAACATGAAAATCAACCATGGTCAACCATGTTTATTTTAGTGTTTACAATATTTATCTTAGGGTTTATATACCTTGGGTTTATGATATTAGACCCTTGGGTTTAACATTATTCCCTTAGGTTTATAATATCAATCCCTTAGGTTTATTATTACCTTTGGTTTATAATATCAATTATGGACAACCATGGTCAATCATAGCCAATGATACCAAATAATGGTTGAATAATTTATTGCGAAAATGATTGTCTCAATATGAAAATCAACCATTGTCAACCATGGTCTGACATCACATTGCGACAAAGATTGCCTCGATATGAAAAACAATCATTTTCAAGCATGGTCAACCATGGTCTAACATCACAGGAAAGGATTGTCTCAATATGGAAAACAACTATGGTCAAACATGTTTATTTTAGGGTTTATAAGATTTATCTTAGTGTTTATATCCCTTGGGTTTATAATTTGTATCTCATTGGTTTATTATTCCATTGGGTTTATAGTATTAATCCCTTGGGTTTATTAATTTAAGGTATATAAACCCTAGGTTCATAATCCTAGGGTTTATAATCCATTGGCTTTTTTAGTATTAATATCTAGGGTTTATTATTCCCTTGTGTTTATAATATTAATCATGGTAAACCATGTTTAATAAATTCAATCATGGTTAGCCATGGTCCAATGTCACACTTTGATGAATATTATCTCAATATGAGAATCAACCATAGTCAACCATAGTCCAATGTTGCATTGTGACTAAGATTCTCTCGATTTGAAAATCAATCATGGTCAAGCATGTTCAACCATGGTCCAATGTCACATTGTGACAATGATTGTCTCAATATGAAAATGAAACATGGTAAAGCATGTTTATTTTAGTGTTTTTAATATTTATCTTAGGGTTTATATACCTTGGGTTTATAATATTGGTCCCTTGGGATTAATATCATTCAACAATGGTCAACCATGGTCCAACATCAAATTGTGACAAATATAGTCTCAATATGAGAATCAATCACTGTCTCATCCATGTTCCAATGTCACATTATGATAAATATTGTATCAATATGCCAATCATGGTCAAACATGGTCAATCATGGTAAATCTTGGTCAACCATGGTTAACCATGTGTTATAAAATAAAACATGGTCATTCATGATCAATCATGGTCAACCATGGTCGAACGTCACATTGTCACATAGATACCTTGGGTTTATTACTCCTTTGGGTTTGTAATGTCAACCATGAAAACCATGGTTAATCATAGCCAACCATGGTCAACCATGATCGAATTTTGCTTTGTGAGAATGATTGTTTCAATATGAAGATTAAACATGGTCAACCTTGGTCCAATGTTACATTGTGACAAAGATTGTCTTGATATAAAAATCAATCATGGTCAAGCAAGGTTAACCATCATCCAATGTCACATTGTAACCAGGATTGTCTCAATCATGGTCAACTATGGTCCAATGTTGCATTGTGATGAATATTGTGTCAATATGAGAATCAACCATGGTTAACCATGGTCCAATGTCACATTGTAAAAAAAATTCTCTTAATTTGAAAATCAATCATGGTCAAACATGCTCAACCATGGTTCAATGTCACATTGTGACAAGGACCATCGTAATATGAAAGTCAACCATGTTAATTTTAGTGTTTATAATATTTATCTTAGGGTTTATATACCTTGGTTTTATAATATTAGTCCCTTCGGTTCAATATTGTTGAACCATAATCAACCATGGTCAACCATGTTTTATAAAATCAATCGTGCTCAACAATGGTTAATCATGGTCAAACATCGCATTGTGACAAATATTGTCTCAATATTAATATCAATCATTGTCTCAGCCATGGTCCAATGTCGCACTGTGACAAATATTGTCTCAATATGATAGTCATTGTCAACCATGGTCAACCATGGTCAATCATGGTCAACCTTGGTTAAGCATGGTAAACCATGTTTGATTAAATCAAATATGGTCATCCATAGCTAATAATGGTCAACCATGGTCGAATGTCACATTGTGATAAAGATTGTCGTGATATGAAAATCAACCATGGTCAACCATGTTTATTTTAATGCTTATAATATTTATCTTAGAGTTTATATATCTTGGGTTTTTTATATTAGTCCCTTGGGTTTAATATTATTCCCTTGGGTTCATAAGCACTTGGGGTTTTAGTATTAATCCATTGGGTTCATAATATCAATCTCTTGGGTTTATTAATAAAGGTTAAAATATGATTGACATGGTACAATGTACTTGTGGTTAAGGATTAATCATGGTTATAAATCAATCTCTTGGGTTTATTAATAAAGGTTAAAATATGGTTGAGCATGGTACAATGTAACATTGTGGCAAAGGTTATCTGATTATGAAAATAAGCCATGTTTATTTAAGAGTTTATAATATTTATCTTAAGATTAATTATTTAAATGAATTAATTAATTCATTTAATAAATTATTTGATAAATTAATAAATTATCAAGTCAGTTAATTAATAATAAATGAAATCATACTACTAATAATTAATAATACCATTAAAATTTCATCATCAACAACAACAAGATGAAGTTTGGATTTATATCAACGTCATTTAATAATATAATAATATAGTTGTACCAATACTAACATCAAATCTCAACCAATTTACCAATTTAAATTTACCATTTTAAAATGATATGATATTTATAATTCAAAATTCAAAATAATTTTCACCTTTTGAATATATCCATGGCAATTCCATATAAGATATTCTCAACATAAAAAAAACCATTCTTAAACCTTTAGAACTTCCATTTATTACAAAAATGTATAGAGTTGAAAATATTCATTCGAAAAACACCCCAATCTTATTCACATTAATGGTGGGCAACATCTGAAAACATGTCTCAATTTTAATAAGCATGTTGGCTTTTTTCTGGCCAAATCTACCTGCTAAATTTAGGGCATTAATTCCGCGTGTTTTTAATTCTATTAATGTGATCGTTCGGTCTCTTCCTCCGATTATGGTAAACTCTGGATTTTTTCATCTCCACAATTGTGATTCTTTTTGGATTTTTCAAGCTATTCATATAAATCATATTTATATTTACGCCATAAGGCATTCCCTCTGAGAAAGACATCCCTAAAATGTGACGTGTGCGATTCTGATCCATTGATTCTGTGTTAGATGATTGGAGTGTTTTCTGTCGTTGATTTAATATATTTTTTTAATTTAAAATCTCTTTTTTTCCACCGGCCCACACAGAGCGTTCTGCTTCCCACCAGAACTTTATATTATATAAGCACAGATTGTCTTTGTTTAGGCACAGCTTTTCATCCGGAAGTAACCAGCTCCACACAAGGGTAACCAACGCCCCAGAAGGACATGTAATTCTTTGTTTTCTGTTAACGTTTTGTTTATGAAACTAAACTCAGTCAATAAGATATACCTAGCAATATCACAGAACAAAAACTTTGGTCTCTGCTTCAGAATAGGTCTATTTAATGCGGCCTCCTTTTGTTTTAGGGCTCAGGTCTGCATTTGTTATCACTGAGTTGTTCCTCAGATGTCTGCAATATCAGAATTAAAGTGTCTAAAAGATATACAAATCCGATACACAGAATTAAAGTGTCTAAAAATTGCTCCTTTTTTCAGTTGGGGACCCAGCTCTTTCAGAACCTAGTATATTGAAATCAGGCCTTTCGTATACTCTGTTTAGATTTTAGAGGGGGGTTTAATAGATGAAGAACTCAGTTGCAGCCACATTCAAGAGGAGAGAAAAGGATGGCGGATGAGAGTAGGTAAGGTGAGGAAGCTTTTCACTTCTCCGTTGAAAAGGCTAGGGAAATCAGTTTCAGGATTCATGGTGTCGTCCTCAAAGCATGCTCAGAAATTATCTGCAAGATACAATCGTGGATATTGTAGGGGCGTGTTAAAAACAACCAGATCAGGGTCCTCTGAATCTCATTCTGACGATTCAAATCCCACAGAATTTAGTTATGAATATGTGAAAGATTTGCTTCAGAACAATGATTTCTACATGAATTCAAGTACCCCTCAACAGAATTGAGGAGGAATTAAGTAACAGTTATTCATCTGGCATATTGATGGTTGATTTTAAAGTAATTATGTATTCCAGAATAGGAAATAAATTACCGATTATTCATATAGGTTTTCCTGCCCCATTTAACCATAGAGTGTGGCAAAGAAGGAATATTGTGCCCTGTCATTGCTACAACATATTCCTGGCTTATTTGATAATAGGGACGTGACTGAAATCAGGAACTAAATGGTTTAAAATTCAAGGGAATTCTACAGGAACCAAGTGCTAGGTCATTTGACAATGCGTTCATGACTCAACTCATAAAGGAATGCATGTTGTCCATTCTGCATGGTGATAGTTCATTTGGCATTGGGTTTCCACTGGCAAGGGTTTTGTTCTTCTTGGTTTGGAATCGCTGCAAGAAACATGTCCGTATGGTCTACACTGAAAAGAGTGGATTTTCTTCAACTTCGGTTCCAGAGCGTAGTCCATTCTACCAAAATCGCCTGGGACATGCATGCAGCCAAAGACTCATACCAGTGAGGCAGGCCACAATACCCTGGCGGATGCTTAACACTCTATTGACCTCACTTCTCTGCAAATGCCCTGGTTGGCCAGGCAAGGATTTTGATCTTATAGTTTTCAAGGGCTATTGAACATCCATGTATTAAAATGACAACAGAAATTTTTGGAATTGTTATATTCTCTGAGAGTTCTGAGGGAGGGAACTTTTAGAGTCTCTTTCCCATCATCCATGCACAATGCACTGATAGAATCACTAAAGAATTGGTTAAAGCAAAATTTATGACTAGTGATTGGTTGTTGGTCTGTTGGCTGGGGACCTTTGTC